>VDFB02079331.1:71416-96098 GCA_007258455.2 Sequoia sempervirens | reverse complement strand
ATGTTGGGCACTAGACATTCATTAGTCAAATTCAAGCAATGCTTGGTGGGTGGTCAATTTATGGTTAGAGATTATAATAGTTTGATATATTTTCTCAATTAGACTTGGATCTAAATGAGTGGTAGTAAAATCCAATGAGAAAACTCCAATTGTATGATTTTAATACTGAGTACATCAAATGAAAGAAGAATGTTGCTGATGTACTACCTAGGAGGCCAAACTTGTGTTCCATGTCCCATATCTCCACATACTGGAAGAATAAAATCATAACAAAGCATGCCAAGAATGCCTTTACAATTGATGTGTTGGAAGGGATGATGTTGGAAAATAAGTACACCATCTATAATGAATTCATTCTTTACAAGGGAAGATTGTAATTGGTGTTAGAATCAAGGATGAAGGGAAATTTTTTTTTGGAAGTTCATGACACTCCCTTGGTGGGACACCCTAGTTATTTAAAAACCTACAAAAAAATCAAGGAAAGGTTCACATGGAAGGGACTCAAAGATGATGTCCTCACCCAAATCAAAGAATGCATCATTTGTCAAAAGAATAAAATGGAATAAACATTTCTAATATGAATTTTGTAGTCCTTACCCATTTTAGAGTAGAAATGAGAAAGTGTTTTGATGGATTTCATCATGATACTTCCTAAAGTACAAGGCAATATATATGTTGTTGTGGATAGGTTAATATAGTATGCTAATTTATTCTTCAAATCTGAAGTAATGAAACTCCATGGACTACCCAAGATCATCGTGAGTGATAGAGATGATCACTTCATGATATTTTTTTCTAAGGTATATTCCTTTTCGTGGGAACTAAGCTCACCCCCAACACTAGTTATCACCCACAAACATATGAGTAGACTAATATTATGGAAAAATGGGTGGAAGGTTATTTGAGAAATTATGTCGTTTATCAGCATAAGACTTAGATAAAAGTGGATCTATATAGGGGGAAATTGTTACAACACCACCTATAACATGTTAATCAAGATGATGTTGTTCATGGATTTGTATGGGGTATGAATTTCAAACCTTTGTTATTCTCATTTTGGTAAATAACAAGGTACCAAGAGCAATCGATGTTATCAAATAGAGCCAATACATTATGAAGTCACTTAAGAAAAATCTCTAGTAGTCTTAAACCAACAAAAGATAAATGTAGATTGTCATAGGATCAAGAGAACATTTGAGATTGAAGACATGGTTTTTGTGAGATTATATCCATACAAGCAATCTACCTTGAAGGGAAATGGGTTGGAAAATCTTAAATAATGTTTCTACAAGCCTTACAAAATTATGAGAACGATTGGTGAAGTAGCCTCGAGATGTATTGGAGCTTCTAGAGAGAAGAAAAATACATAATGTTTTTCTCATGTCTCACCTCCAAAAGGTTCTAGGAAAACATATATAAGTTCCATCGAATGAGTTACTTCTGATTGATGAAGACAAAAAAGTAATTTTGATTTCTGAACCAATCATGGATGTAATGAGAGGAAGTTGAGAATCATTAGTGCCAAGAAGTACTTTCTTTGGTGGAAAGATCTTCTAGTGGAAGATGCAATGTTGGAAAGCCCATAGATATTGGAACATTTGAACCTATAATTTCTTGAAGACAAGAAATTTTGAGCAGGGTAGACTTATCATGTTCCATTCTAGTCAATCTAAGTTTACATATTAGGTTTGTACTTATGTCTTCCCTATTTTTTTTGTTGTGTCTTCCCTTCATAAGAATTTATTTTTTCTCAAACTCTGATCTTCCCTTCTTCCAATCAAACTTTCAAAATTTCCTTTACTATTATGCTCATTTCTCAACCTCCAATGTCTCATCTTATAGTTTGAGTCTTGTGATATGCCTAACCTCTAATCCCTGATATTTCTTCCTATGCTTACGTTCCCTTCCTAACAGATGATGTATTATTTCTAATAGTATATTTTGACACCATCACTTTCAAAGTGAAATATTTCTTGCCCATGATCACTATTCAAAGTTTATGTTGTGGGTCTACATGGTGGATGACTTGTTCTATTTGTGGAGGATATAAAAGAGTGAATGTGTTCATCTTGAATGATAATATATACTTAATCAAATTCCTTTGATAATTCATTTTCAACACTTGTGTTTGAGCATAGGAATCCTAGGATGAAAACCTAATAATTTCAGAGGATGATCTCATACAAAGTTCATATTTGAGCTTCATTAGATGTGGACTCCAATTGCATGGTATTTATCCAATTTTCCATTACTGTTGGTATGAGTTATTGTTATAGTATTGATATTATAGAACTATTTGAATGTAATACAACCACTATTGTAATAAGGAAGAGATTGAGATTTGCACCTGTTATTCAATATTGTTCATTATAATAAGAAGATCATGAGTTATTTTTGTCATTTTATTCTTGAAATGTAAAGACATTGTTGATGGATAATCACTAATTTTAATTTTAATTGTCTATGATCATAATGAATGCTAGGGTCTATATTGTTGTTATTCAAATAATTTAAGTGTTTGTTGAAGGTTAAAAATTAAATTTGTATTATTCTATTGGCTTGGGAAATTACAATTAGTTATCTTAAGTTGTCCCCATCATTAGCCGTATTCAAAATTTGAATTCAAACACCACATTTAGTTGTTCATTACCTTGGTTTAGATTCATAGGTGCAGAATTAACCCAAGTCATTTCCCCATAGATGAGTTTGAACCCTAAACTCTAAATTTGATTATCTTAATTTGGGTCCTTGTTTCCCTCACTTACAAGACATTATGAGCCAACTAAAGCACAACTTATTTCAGATTCTACACTAGGGTGGTGTTTATGGACTAAGTCAAGTTCATTTAGATCATCAAATAATATTATGGGAGCTTTCATACGAGAGCATCATAGTGATATCATATAACATTATTATTGTGTAATTTGATTGTATCATCATCCTAGGCATATTACGTGCTTTTTTATTGACTTCACTCTTGGTTCAAGGTCATTGAATCATTCCTCATATGAGTTTGATTGAGGAGAACATAACCCTTACAATTCTATTTCCCAAGCTTGTAAATGTTGCATATTCCTTATTATTATTTAGACATCATAAGATCGAAGTGAACTATGCCCTCTCATCAAATTTCTATATATTCATTTATATGGACATATGTTCAAAGGTTGCACATCAATTTACTTTTGTGGGCACAAATATCACTTCTATAAAAACATATTTGAATTAGAACAAAACACAATCAATTTACACATGTTAATATATTCATCTAGATAGAATGTAGTTTTTAATGTATTGAAAAATACAGTCATAACATAAATTTCAAATTAAATATCACGCTTAAGTTATTTAATTTCTACAAATTTAATTCAGCATTTATTATTCAGCTGATACATTATACTGAAGGAGATTTTAAGTGAAAAAGAAAACCACCCTGAATCAATACCTTCAATAAAGACGACTTGTTTAGGAAACATGATTTAGACGTAAGCATGAGAACTTGGGCCGTCATAAATTTCTAACATTGTGTCCTAGAAGACTCTGGAGGCATCTCGTGGCGCGGGGCTAGTATCGTGAACCTTCTCAAAACATCCACCATCTTCTAAGCCACGTTCTAGAGACATCCTCCCATGGCGGTTACTCTGCAATTTATAGCCCTTTCCCCATTACCGCCTTTTCGTGCTATTTTTGCGTGTTTCTGAGAGTTTACTGTTTTTACGAGCTGCTCACAGAGAAGCCTCAGTTTAACTCTATACGAACAAATATTTCTTCATATTTTTTGTTTTAGGTTTTTCTTAGCCATGGCTGGACGACTGCTTGTCAAAAAACTGGCAGACCAAGCGCTATTATCACGTCTGAGAGGTGGTGTCACAAGTTTGGCATCTCAAGGCAGAAACTTCTCGACATCTGCCGTAGCTACACAAAATGAAGACAAAAATGTTGCTGAAAGGCCTAGGAGACGACGTCGTTCGCCGATGCTCAGAAGATGGGCAGATTTAACCCCGTTAGGGTTTTTAGGTAAAAATATGCCGGAAAAAATCTTCTATCTCGCTGCTAATTTGCAAGTTATTTTTTAAGCTGTCTACTTAACATTCATACACGATGAGTTCAATGCTTGCGTTCGGATTTTGGTCCGAAATTATATCTACTTGAAAATCTTAAAAATTCCTTTATTTTAATGTTTATTTTCGTGATAATATTTTTATTTGTAAACTTTGCATTTATCTTTTTAAGGGATCTGTAAAATAGTTACAGATCTGATAGAAACATCTCTATCTTTCCGCTATATTGCAACTATTTTCTCTACTAGAAGGCTTATTATGCCGTTGATGTAATTTATTGAGGTAAATTTTTATTTATTTTGTGTGTTTCAGGTTCTTCTGGTATATAGTTAGTGTGTGACGCTATTCCGCCAATGTCTTGAGCAACACACTTTGAAGTTTTTTCATAAATTTGAAACTATTTGAGTCGTCTTTATTTTTTAAAATTTTAAGCTCCTTGCCATTCTTTTTCTACGAAAGTGATTCTGAAATTAGCGCGTTTTCTTTTGTGTTTGTAAATCTGGAAATCGGATGCAGATTTATGGAATCCTTTTCCTGTGAATCGAACCCTGAATCAGATGATGGACACGGTGAATCGCTTGTTTGTGCTTGCTCCGTCTCGTACAGCGGGAGAAGAGTTGGAAAATTTTAGGCCGGCATATGACATCATGGAAGAGAATGATTCGTATAAGCTGCGCTTTGATATGCCAGGGCTGAGTAAGGAGGATGTTAAGGTGGAAATTGAGGATGGAACACTGGTCATCAAAGGCGAGCACAGCCACGAGGAGAGGGAGAAAAATTGGTCTTCTAGAAGCTTCGGAAGCTACAATACTCGCATAGTCTTACCGGAAAATGTGCGACTGGATGAAGTAAAGGCTGAAATGAAGAATGGGGTTTTGCAGGTTATTGTTCCCAAGAGTGAACAGGAGAAGAAACAGGACGTTATTGCAGTCGGTATTGATTGACTTTGAGGGTTTTGAGTGTTTATTTCTGGCAAAACTGTAAATTTTTTAAGATGTTTTGAGAGTGTAGTAGTCGGTGTGGTTTGTCTATGTTAAAATAATATTTAACTACAATGCACTTTTTCGTGGCGGATATGGAGACAAATGAGCATGCCGCTTTACTAAAATTAGCAGTCTCTTTGGGTATTGTGGATAGTTAAGTTAAACAAATGTAAAAAGTTCACTACCGTTTAATGAAAAATGGAGTTGAAATTATGTAGAACCCATTATTGAAATTTTGTAGCAGAAACTATTATGGTTTTTTTTAATTATTGGTTTTCTTTTATATATTTAATTTATTTTCTAATGTAAAAAATATATATTTTATTTATTATGTGAGGCGTTAGATAGTGAAAATAATGAAGGAATATTCTCCGTTTTAAGTTTTTGAAGTTGCATTGAAAATGATGGGCAGGTGGAAGTTGTGTGAAAACAAAAATCTGTGTCCAAGAAAACCTTACCCTACTCGTCAAATCTACAATTTTCTTCAATGGGTAGAAGACTGATGTCAACAAACCAATTTCAATGATAAGTGTGCGCTAATACAGGAGGAATTAGGAGCAAAAGGTTAGAAATATTAACAAATTTCACAGATTTCAACAACGGGTACAAGAAAGTAAAAAAAAACAAATTACAAATAGCATACCTTCCCTTTTGCAGCAGTCACTACCAAATTCTCTGACTCATCAGCGGTAGTCGTTGGATCAGCAACAACTTTCCCTGGATCACCCTCTAAAACCAAGCAGTCATTGTCCAAATCTTCAATTTGGGTTCCAAAAATTTTAGCCCTCTTTGGACGACTATTCTTCTCAGAACAGATAAAGCTGTCAATTACAGTAAAAGCTCGTCGCCATCGTCTGTAAATGAGGTCCTTTTGAATGAACAGGACCTTGCTGATTGCGGTTTAGTCTCTTCTTCATCATCTGAAGAACTAATTTCTACTACAATGGCCTGCATGTTTAAGAATTTAATTGCCAATAATCCCAAATGGGTAAAGTACACCTCTGAAGATATTTGCAGGACAATTAAATGGGATTATCTGGATTCAGATCCTTCCTATTCTCAACATTTTTACTCGCAAAATGATGGTGTCCCATTCTGCGTAATGATGGCAAGACAAAACCTCCTACATTCCTAGGATGGGATTTTCTTCTACATTGATATGTACTCTTCTCTTCTGAAGAAATTTTGGAAAAAGAAAAATGAAAATTTGTAACTTTTAAGGAAAAGAGAATGGGAAGGGGAACTTGACCTGGACAAAGAATGAAGTCAGCAAAGGTGACGTGAAAAATTAGGGATTTTAGGTGACAAGGTAAGGCCATGGTCATATGGAACAAAATGAGGGCTTTGATGTAGTTGGGCTGATACCTCTTTAGAGTACTAAAACATATATGCTATTTTCGACAACAAAGTTCAGATGTCATGCGTAGGAACACAAAATTCTCCTATTAATGTAGGATACAAGTTACAAGGTTAATCTTTAACGGTCAATTGAGTGTAAAAAATGTGTTTTTAAAAAAAATTAAATATAAAATTTTCAAGATATTTATGTTCAAGGTGTTTCTTATATGAATTCAATCGGCTGATTTTTGTTATCCACCATTCAAAATGTGTTAGAATAATGCAAGACCATTGAGAAAGATCTGACCATAGAAATAATAGCTAATATCAATAAAAAAACTTATATTTTTTTAGAAATCAAATCTAAATTATATTATTTCCTAATGAATCAAAGAGACTATTTTAAAAAGCTTATATATATAACTTATTGTATAAATCATAGCTTACTTTGATTACAAATAATTAGTATTGTTTTAATTATTGCAAATCATTAATATTGTTTGAATTATTCAATTTTTAACAATTTTCATATATTTTAAATTATTAATTACCCTTATATAAATGGATGGCCTTCTTTTTGAATTCAATAGTTAAGAATAGAGGAGAAAGATGGAAGACGATGCAATTAATTTCAACCATCCACATTTTTCTTGTCATTCTAGGTATTTTTATTTTTAAAATGATTTAACAATTTAAAAAGTAGGTTTTTTATTACGCCAAGAGGGGTTAAACAATGAAAGCAATGAAGGAATATTCTTCATGAAGTTTTTGAAGTTGCATTGAAAATGACAAGTAGATAGAAGTCATGTGTGAAAACAAAAATCTGTGTCAATAAAAACTTTTTGCATTTGTTGTTAATACTGGCAGTTACAACCTGAGTTACAAACCGTTCTACAAACAGTTTTAATGGATTTGATATTTTCGTTTTACATTTATTCAAAGCAATGTGAAAACATTACCGCTCTTGCTCTGCAAACTGAAGGGTTTCTCTATTTTTTTTCCCTTTATTAAAGATTCTTATTGCAGTGTTCTATTTGTTTATTCTGAAACTGAAGGGGGTTTTGTTTTTGCTTGTGTAGATGGACAAGGCGTCGATTGTTGGGGACGCCATCAGTTATGTATAGGACTTGCAGAAGTAGGTGAATGGACATTAAAGCGGAGATCACACAACTTGAAGCGACTCTGAACCTCGACGATTCTGCGACTCTGGACGACGATTCTATCATAACAGAGGTTGACATTGAAATGTCGTCCTATGGAAATAACACTTCTTAGGGTTCTGAAGTCGCAAACCAGGTCGGAAAATAATCCGAAGGCGTATCCTATGTGAGAAGAGTGAGCTAAAATGAAAGACCAAGGGTTCAACGGGTTCCAAAAGAGATGGGGGATGATTGGTTTGATGTTAACCGTTCATCTTCTACTTTTCATTTTCGTTACTTTGCCATCTGCGCTTATGTCATGTTGCCCCCGTGAGAAGAGACAAGGGTTTCATTCCGCGGGATGTTTCTTTAACATTTTCCGTGTTAGTTTTCACTGCCATTTTTGCTTCCCAAACATCGCAAAAATTTACGGGATCTAGCAGTTTTCTTTTTCGCAGGAAATGTCTTAATAAATGAATGACCGTTTTCTAGGTTTTCTTTTTCTGATCTCTACATGTATTTTTCTCAAAATAGTCTTGATAAGAGACTCGCAGTTAATTATATTGTTTTTTATTTAAGTGTGTAGTTATGTTTAGTATTAAATAATTAAGTAGCTAAATTTAATAATAATATTTTTAAAATTAAAATTATTTTTAGTTATTTTAAAATAAAATATTTGATAGTATTTATTTTTATAAATATATTATTGTAATTAGTTTTGTTTAATTAATTATTGTTAATAATATTTTACATAAATAAATACTTTTTAAAAATAAATAAAAATGATTCTAAGAAATAAAATAAATATATTTATATAAAAAAAATAATGATTTTATTTTTTAAAGACTATTAAAATATTATTTAATTTTATCTATTTTATTTTTAATTAAAGAGTTATTTTTATTTATTTGAGAATTATTAAAAATATATTACTTTATTTATATCATTTATTTACTTAAAATTATTTTAGAGATATTTTACTTGCTATTCATTATTGTTATTGGATTATTAAATCAAAATAATAATTAAAAAAAAAAAAAAGGTGTAGGGAAAATCAAAATAACTTTTAGATAAATAAGAAAGTAACTCTTAAATAGATATAAACTATAATAAAATAAATTTTAAGTAGAGTTTACTATAATTTACACGCTTAATTGACATAATATTGCAAAAATAAGAAAGTAACTCTTAAATAGATATAAACTATAATAAAATAAATTTTAAGTAGAGTTTACTTCTATAATTTACATGCTAATTGACATAATATTGCAATATGCCAATATTAGAAAGTTAAAATTTTATTTATTTTTAGAAGGGGTAAATTTTTTTGACCCAACATTTGAATCTTGATGGAAAATAACGCAACTTAAGAATCACACCATACCACTATTGATAGAAAGTTGAAATTATTAAAACATTACATGAATAAAATAAATTCTTTTACAAAACACATTTTATTGATATTTGTTTGTACATAATATGAGTATCTCTTTTGCAATGATATTTTGTACATTTTTATTTCTAATTAATCATTTCAAATCTTTTCAACCTTCATGACTATTTATTTTTTACTGTAATTCATCATTAATTAATATAATAACGATATATTTAACAATTAATATCTTTCCTAAAGAAAATAGTTGTTTGTGATTAGGTGGAAAAACATCTTTTAAGTGGATGCCAAAGTAATTTGATTGACACTATTTTTGTACACTACTATGAAGGGAGCTTCAATAATGGGCTTAGGATTCTAACTTCAAGTTTTCATTTTAATTTTTTTAATAAATTATATATATAATAATATATATTATATAGAATATAATATATAATAATAAGTAGAAATATAATTTAAAATTGATATATAATTAAACAATAAATATGTGTTAAATAATTAACATATTTAATAAATAAATATATTTAATTCAAATATGTTGGATATTCCATCATTACTCCACATAGATAGTCTGTTTATTCTTGTTATTGTTGGATAGTGTATTTAGGATATTGGTTGTTATTTTGTTGAACTGGAAGTTCACGGGGTTCATCATATTTCATTGTATAAATATGTGTCTTATAATGCAATAGAACTCAATTCGATTGCTCTGCAAATTATAATATGGTATCAGAGCACTGAAATGTTTCTATACCTATGATGCGTTTCAGTGTTGTGAACGAAGTATATCTTTTGGCGGTTTCATTCTTTTCTCCTGGTTCATAAATGGCTTAAGTATTATTTTTGATCTTGGGGCTTTCTTTGTGGGTTTCACCCTCACCCCTACCTCTTCTTCTCTGTGAATCATATTGTCTTCGAGTTGTAGTTGATGTGTGCAGAGGAGAAGCATGTGAGATGTGAATGGAGTATGATGATGAATTAATGTAGCAAAGGCCTTCCACTTCTCCAGCCACTGAATGCTTTTTCTGTGTAGAATTATGTGCAGATTAGTCAAATCTACGTGGAGATAATGTTTGTTGTTTGCTCACAAACCCGAGCTCTTTGGCCTTTAAGCTAATCAAAGACCAAAATCTATGTAGCTCATATGGACGGTGAGATCATGTGGAGTGCATCTTCATTCGACGGAGAAGAGAGCAGCATTGGAGTCCATACTCTGCGAGTCTGAAGGCCTTTGCACGTGCATCTACACTGTTCACCCTGAGGTTCGATTTGGGAACCAGAGGAGCATTAGGCGACAGATTTTTCATTTGGTGCATCATTGTGTTGGTTGGCCGACATGCGTCGCTTCACTCTCATAGGAGCTCTGACTACTATTCCTCGTGAGTTTTTAAGCCGAGGTCATCACATTCGACCTTCAATTCTCTCATTTTTTGAGCTATCACATTTGCTTTGAGATTGAGTATTTAGAAATCACCATTATTTGTTTATTTATTTTTAGTTCCTGCCGGGAACTATAGCGGAGGCTTCAGACATTAAACCGTGATTAAACTCTTACTATTCAGCCAATCAATCGTTGCAATTTTTTGCATAGATATATTTTGAACGATGACTATGAACAAATTGCAAGTTTTTTAACCAAAATTTTTATGCAAATTTTTTTGGCAGTGTCTGATTGGCTTTGCAGGTGGTTCGCAGGTGCATTTGCAGCTTCCAATGCAAGAGACCGCACGAGTTTTGAGGGAGGCGCCTGCAGGTTTCGACAGTTGGCGATTAGGTTGTTTGCATGGAGAGGAGACAGTTGGAGTTAATGGCGTCACAAACAACAATGACGGTAGGCTCTCTAAAAATCCATCATTTCTTGTGATCTTTCGATAAAGATGTAGAGACCTCTTATTTGGGTATTGTGTTTTACATACAGCTTCTGCCCTAAATGTTATGAGGTTGCTATGGGAAAGTATGGTGTCAACAAGCTGGAATAGTGGCGCAGATCCCTGTGACTCTCAGTGAGATGGGGTGACCTGCAGAGATGGCGGCATTAGCTCACTGAAAATCAGAGCAACAATGGTGGTTATAGGTTTTTCTTCTGTTATCCAACGAGCAGTTTGCTCTGCAGCTGCCCTATCAGACTGTTTTTCATCGCCAGGTGAGATGGCAATTTCTATGCTATTTATTTTTAATAATGGTAGATGCCATAATAATCTTGTAGAGTGTTTTCTCTTATGGGAGTCACCTTATGATTCTAACTTTCCTATTTGATTTTTACTATGAACCTGTATATTTATTCAATCTCAAGGGGGGGTTCTTTTTGCAACCTAGTCAATGTTGATGATTTTGTAAACATTATTTTAGTACCAATACCTACTCCATAAAAACACCTTATTGTGCTAAAAAATGGCTAGCAGTTCTCCAAAATTTCTTCTTCCTGATTCCCAACTGCTATGTGGGAACAATTATTCTGCATGGAAAACCAAACTCAAAAATCAACTTGAGTTTGAGGAAGTTTGGGATGTGGTGAGCAGTACCACATAACGACATAAGACAGATGTTGATGAACAAAAGAAATTTGATCAAGCCGACAGAAAGGAAAAATTGATCATTTTGTTCAGTGTCTTTGATGAAGTTCAGCCTTTCATCTGAGACTCGTCCACAACCAAAAATGCGTGGGACAAACTCAAGATGATATATGAGGCAAAGAATTAGAATCAGATCCTGAATTTGTAGAGTTGGTTACATAGCCTGAAAATGAAGAATGGAGAATAGTTGGAAATCTTTCTCAAAAGGATAGTAGAGTTGAGAGCCTCACTCCAAGCATTGGGAGAAGCAATCGATGATGCAGTATTGGGTGCCTATTGCTCTACAGGCACTACCTTCTAGATATAAAGTTTTTGTGACAACTTTGAATGTCACAGAGACAACACCTAGTTTTGAAAATTTGCCGAATCTATTGTAAAAAGAAGAGTCTCTAAGGGAAGAACATGAGGAGTATGATCATGCAATGACCACACGACATAAAGGAAAGAAGCCTATGAAACAGTCTGGTGGACCACCCAAATCTAGTAACTCATCCAAGTCACAAAAGAAATGTCCAATATGTGAAAGGATTGGACATGATGTGAAAACATGTTGGTACAATTCCTTCAACAAAGGATTATCCAACAATTCATTCAACAAAGGATCATCCAACAAACCACCTCTAAAGAATTCATCTCAAAGTGGCAAACCACAATGGGAGAAGAAGGAAAAGAAGAAATAACAAAGCAATGTTGCTAAAGTAGAGGATTCTTCGGATGAGGAATACGTGCTTTTAGCTCACACTTCAGAAGACAGTTCACAATCAACCTCAATATGGTATGTGGACTAGGGTGCTACAAAGCACATGACTAGATAGGAGTGGTTTCTCATATTGAAACCCCATCACGGTACAGTCACTCCTGGAGATGATACCACCCATGAAATCAAAGGTATTGGTGACATCTCTTTAAAGTTTGGCATCAATCATTGTAGGCTTACTAATGTCTTGTATGTGTTGGGACTTACCAAAAATCTCCTTTTTGTTAATCAATTTCTTGACCACAACCTTAGGATTGAGTTTGATAGCAATAAAGATAAAAAGATCTGTCCTATCAAAGATAAGTCAACAAATGCAAATTTTTTTGCTAGTGCTACTAAGATTGGTAGAATATTTAGGCTTGATACAGTTCCTAATCATCAGGCCTTAGTGACTAAGGATAGTGATCTTGCTATGCTTTGGCATCATAGATTTGGTCATTTGAGCAATAGTTACTTGCTAAAACTCGGTCAAAAACACATGGTCAAAGGGTTGCACCCTTTTATCCCAGTGAGCATCGTGCTAGCCAACCTATATAGCTGGTGCATACCAATCTATGTGGACCTATGACACCTTCTAATAAAGGATACAGGTACTTTCAGTTGTTTGTTGATGATCATACAAGGAAAATGTGGGTCTATTGTTTGCAACATAATGATGAAGCTTTTTCCTACTTCAAAGAGTTTCACACTCTTGTGGAGAAAGATACTTATTATCGTATTCATGTCCTCTGCTTAGATCGAGGGGGGAATACACCAGCATAGAATTCTCCACATATCTGAAAGAAAATGGAATTCAACATCAATTGACTGCAGCATACACACCTCAGCAAAATGGAGTTGTTGAACGGAGAAATCGCATCATCATGGAGATGGTCTGAAGTATGTTGAAAGATTCTCAACTAGA
Source organism: Sequoia sempervirens (assembly GCA_007258455.2). Lineage (NCBI taxonomy): Eukaryota > Viridiplantae > Streptophyta > Pinopsida > Cupressales > Cupressaceae > Sequoia > Sequoia sempervirens. The sequence continues at coordinate 82,950 of VDFB02079331.1, read as the reverse complement.
GTGTGCATATTGGGCTGAAGTTGTTCACACTGCAGTTTATCTTTTGAATTGTGCACCAACCAAAGCCCTTGATGGCATCACACCAGAAGAAGCATGGACAGGGGTAAAGCCTTCTATCTCCCATCTTCGTGTGTTTGGATGCACTGCCTATATGCATATTCATAAATAGAAAAGGAAGAAGCTAGATGAAAAATCAATGAAATGTATTCTTCTAGGGTATAATAATGAATCCAAAGCATATCACCTTATGGATCCTAATACAAAGAAGATATACATTAGTAGAGATGTAATTTTTGATGAGAATAATGATGAAAGTTCTCCTCCCACATCAACACCTACTTCAGATAGTGCTCCTATTTTCAACATGGATGGGAAAAATGATGGGAACATTGATAGTCAATCAACACCCACAAATATCAAAAGACCTAAGTGGTATACTAGTACCATTCATGATGCTAAGCTAGATGGAGTTCCAAACACATCCACTTCAGGGTTGAGGACTTGCAGCATGGCTCGCAATGAGGTAAATCTATCCTTGATTATAATATATGTTTAATCTTTATTTATATTGTTTAATTATATAACATATATCTTATATTTATTATTGCATATTATATATTCTCACATAATTTTTTTTTTTTTTTTAATAAATATAATATTTTTTAACATATAGTATTATTATTTAATTATTTTATAAAAAAATTAACAATTTAATTGACCTTTTAGAGAGGGGATTATACAAATCACTAAGGTCAATTTAAATTTAAAAACTAATTTTTTATTTATATTAAATATATTTATTCATTTTTATTATTGTTATTTTTAATAAAAGAGGGTAAAAACTTTATTGAACCAAGAAATTAGTACAAAACCAAAAGGTATGTCAGGGTGACTTTAGAATAGTGGTTTACAATTTATATGAGGAAGGAAATTTCGTTTCTTTCCATTTCCCCAAACTCAAGGGGTTCGGTCGAACCATATGGTTCAACCGAACCTCATTAATGGTTCGGTCAGACCATTAGTTCGACCGAACCCCCTTACATATGACAAAAAAAACAAAAACTCTCATTTTGACTGTCATTTTCACTTTCTAAAATTACCAGAACTTGCTTTCCCTGCATGTGGCGAATCGAGACCGTGATAGCGAGTGAACTGATTTCTTCTTTCCGACGAACACAACTTCAACTTGGTCTCTCCAAACTTAATCAACCTGACTTGCATAACAAGCAACAGGTATTTGAAATTTGAATTTTTTAGAGTTTAAAATGCATTGATATGTTAAATTTCGAAACCCTAGATGCAATTTTTTTCAAATTTGTTGAATTCAAATTGGATTTGCTTCCCCATTTTGCATACATTTTTATGTTCTATGTGTAAATGAAATATGCCTTCCCATTTCAGCAATCAAAGCTATGGATAGCCTGCTCCTAAATGGAAAGACCAAGTGAAACATATATAAGAACTTAATAGCATATGGAAACAAACAATATAAAGTTATGAAGTTCAAATAGAACCACAAATTGTATCATTTGTAACATTAAAAATGTCCATATTAACCTATCAAGAGATAAATATGCAAAATAGATTTAATTTTAGTTACAAGAAAAATGTATAAATTATAAATTTATAACATAATTATGTACATGGGAAAATCCTCTTGGAAGAAAAATCCCACAACCAAAAACATGAACCAATTATATTATTTGATAATAATATCATTTACAATAAAATATTCATGTGCATACCCTTATAGTAGTATCATCAACATGTGATTCATATGGAGTAATTTCTAGTAGCATGATGATACCTATAAAATCATTATGCTTTCTCCATCTCAAACACCCATAAATAGGAAAAATTTAAACCATAAACCAAGTGTGGTTTACCAAAGCCATGAGCCAAAATAATGACCTAAAAATGGCACCAAATTTGGCACAAATTCCAACACCATATTCCTTGACTTGGTTTATAGGATGTATTTAACAAATGCTTTACATCTTGTCAAAAAAATTCAAATCCTCCTCCTCATAACCGACACTCCATTTTTGACATATTCAAACCCATTATTTAAGATGATCTTGATGATTTTCATAATTCTAATCAATATTCTAGTGTAACCCCCCTTTTTTATTCTCTTATGTGTCATATAACATTTCATAAGTAATTCCCATCTTACAATTTCATACAATGCTCTTACAACTTCTTAAATATATAAAAGGGACAACCCTAGTTCAATTAGGATTATTTAATTATTATCACCTACATCCATTCATTACATGTTATTAGTTTTTAGTTGCACACATTATTAGGAAATATGTATTGTCTAAGCAATTGGGGTATATTGCATGTTTGAGAGTGTTTTCCTTGATCTTTTATCTAGTTAAATTAATATCCTTTAAAATCTTGTTTTATGGAGTTTTCATCTTAACTCTAATATGGCTAGCAAATAAAATGATGATTGAATCATTTTTTGATATAATAGCTAATGACAACCATATAAAGAGCCACATTAAAGAAGATGAAAAATAATGATCAAGACTATGATTTAGATACATATGTTGCTAAACAAGATATTTTCCTAAATTGATAATTACGTATTGATGCACCTCTCCACCCTAAATATCCTCACTCATTGGCTAGTAATTTATATAATGTATTAGGTGGCTATCCTTAGGGAATTAATACTATTCATAATATTACCACTAATGGATTTTAATAATGTTGTACCCTCTATGCATCCATCTACCCTTCATCCTCTTATAATGATTCCTCCTATCATACTATAGTTACCACTTCCATGGGATCCACCACCCATGTCCTAACGCCTTTCTCTCCACTAGTATTTTTCTTATCTCCCATCCTTTTATATATGTTCACACCATTGTTACTACTAGCACTATCCTATATGTAGATATGTTCTTCATACCATTCCTCCTTATCCTATGAAAATATAACCTTATAGTGTAACTTCTCCTTCCATTACCATGTCATTACCTTTCTAGACCTTCCCCTCTTTATACATTCTCCTTTTTATCCTACACTACTCCTACCACTAATATATCCCTATACCTTGGATATACTATTGAAGAAATTTAACTGACTTTCAATATCGAAAAAATTAGACCCATATTTTTAAACATAAAATGTGTATAATAAAGCACAATCCATGCTTCCTAATTCAAATTCACTAATATCTATCGAATTAACTTAGGTTCATTACAATAAGATAATCATATAGCCATAATTAGTTGTCAAGATAATGGTAAAGTTTTCAATAGCCATATTTATCCTTCCACATGCCACCATTAGACATACACATAAGATTCATGAACATCCATACCTATGAGCATCCAAATACAAGAAATATAACTATATATATCATGCACATCATCAACATACACATAAAATATCACACCCATCATCAACACAACTAATAGTTCCCATATCATATTATCTATGTTCTCATGTACAAATGTGTCTTCAAATACATCAAAGCACTCATGAGTAAATCCACTTTGTAGAGCATACACACAACTAAAAAGGTGCCCCTAAGGTATTTGTCTCCTATATCTATCCTCTTAGCCTATCCTTCTCTATGGATATGTTCCACTCATATCTACCACCCTGAGGTGATCCATGTCTCAATCCTTGTCAAGGTCACTCCTCCTCTCTACCTATATCCTTTCTCAATGAGCTAGATCTATCACTGCTACTCCCCAAACACCTACATTTAAATATTAAAAATGTTTAATAAATCATACAACATTGATTAAAACTAACTAAACAATGAAAGCATTTAATATTATAACACCTTATGAATTATATTGAATGTCCCCACCTTGAAATTTATAGCCATCGATGTCAATCACTTATTCATACTATAGCTTTGTTCTCGAAACACCTACATTTATATAAAAGTGATTTTTTAAGAAAAATAATATTTATCCTACTTTTAACTCAACAATAATGGATGTATTTCTATCATAAACTCTTAGTACTCATAACAAAATCATGGCCTAGGTAGAGTATAAAAAATGTTGTTTCCAACCTCATATGTAAATCTAGAGTTAGAGTGCCAAAATTGTTGAATTTCATCCTTTGTGCTATTAATTAGCTTCTTATCGACTCATGGAAGCCTATTGCTAAAAGCCCAAGTATGATTTTCAATAGGACTTTCTAATCATGATCTTATTGATAGTACTTTTGATAATGTTTTACGATTTAGGCTTAATTCAAGACAAGTTTACCTTAATAATTGAGCCTTTTTAATTTTTCAATTTCTTACTAATGATGTTATTACTCTATGAGCAACTCTTTTATCTTTTTCCTTACTATTATTTACAATAGAATTGAATGCATTAAAAAAAACTTTAACAACAATATTATTTCGATCAAACTTTTTGTTTACATGAATCTTTGAAATTTATTTAGTAAAGGTCTCATTTTTTACATCTTTAGTAATTGTATAAAAATTTGGAATTTTTTGGTTAATGTCTTATTGGAAAACCATTCATTGAAATTTTTTGAAGCCCCACAACCGAATGGTTTGTGATGACCTCTTGCCTTCAAGAATTTCTATTATGCTCATCAATTTCAAACCATTTTGGGGTTCTTGAATGTTTTTAAATTTTAACAAACTCATTACAAAAATATGGATTTTGAATTTCTTTTTCTTCTTCACAAAGGTTCTCTCTTCTTATGTAATTTGGAGACACATTGAGTTTCATTGGTTCATGTGAGCTATCAATTTAATCATTGTTATCAACAAGTCGATTATTGAGTGCAATTTCAATGTCATAGGGTTCATATCCACATTAGTCAAGAAATTGTTGATGTATTTCTTCTTCTTCTTCTTCTATGATGCTACTCTTATCAATAGGCGTTCCATCAAATTTTACAATATTTTCACATTCATGTTCAACATTTTTATTTTCAATATCATTGTCACTTTATTTTTTTAAACATTTCATTATATTGAACATTAAAATATCCAATTTAAATGTCATTTAACGGTAAATAAGGACCTTCATCTTCTTTCAATATATATTTATAACAAGTATATATATTTAAGGGTAAATATATATTTTCAACATATATAATATGTATGGTTGGATTAGTGAGATATTTATAACAAGTATGCAATGAAGTCAAACTTTATTAGATTTGATTCTTAATAAATTAGTTTTAACGAAATTCAATTTATAGCTTTATGCAATCTATAAGTTAAATAGTTTGATGGTATCTAAACTTTACACATATAAAAATATGATAAATGTCTGATTATTTTGCTTTCCAATCTATAATTTTTTGATGTTCTTGGCTATATTTAATTGAAGTTCATTTATGTTAACAACTATTAGATTAAATATTTTTATCCCCAATTATTTTCAAATAATTTTATACTAATCTTTGTATTCTTATTCTTTCTTTCATCATTTCATTTAAAATTTGAACCATTTAAGAATGCTATGTTATAGATTATAGTTGTCTTCCAATTCTTTTTAAATTGTTAATGGTATGAAAATATTATTGATGAGTATCTATGAATTATTACAAGTTCTATTTTAGATTTGTATTCCCTTTATCTAGATATATTATTTACCAAAGTCTCATTGCTCTTTTAAGTGTATTGTATATATATATATATAACATGGAAAATGCAGATCATGTTCCACCTGTGCCAGATTCTTTGTTTGCAAATACTAGTAATGAGATTAAAAAATTGAGAGATTCATTAGCACAGGGTGCAAACCCGAGGATATATAGTGAACCATGCATGCTAATATTGCATAGTCTATAAAAACTAAAAGATGAACTTGAGAGGACTAGTGCATATTCCCTAGATAGAGTAGTTGCTATTCTTTCCATGCGAGGGAAGAAGTGCATGAGTAGCGTTCCTTAAACAAATACGATAGTGTCACCAAAAGAAATGATAAAGCCACTTGTTTTCCATTTTATCAAATGTGTGTAAGGTTAGGGGATACCCGGTCACTAGATAATGGCAATGCGATCATGCTATGGCCTCATTGATCTACCCACGATTTCACCATGACACATGGTCTATACCCAAACAATGACTAGATTCCATTGTATTTTGTTGTGAGTTGTATGTTGAGGTCCATTTGGCCTTAAAGTTAACTTCTGGACATTCCCACTACTAATACTAGTCAGTGAGTAGGATTGTTGATAGGCCCACCTATCGTCAAGCAGATAGACCACCCCCAATGTTTAGGGTATTGGTTGGTGAAAGGTCTCCTACTCTCACCCTAGTTCTATCCCCCATAGCAGATGAGGTTGTTGTTGCTTCCCAAAAGGAAGCAATTGACACTGTAGGTGACATTGCGGCTGCCACCACTAGGATATTTGATGATCGTGTAAGTCAGTATTTGATATCTAGACATTCCCAATCCACACCATTTTCAGCACAGTGGACCACCATGGATCATTTTACAGTGGTCGGCATCCCTACTTCTACACAACTTGATGCACTTACAGGAGATATGTCACGCATGACTCTGCATTGTTTGGCTGAGGACTTGTTGGAGGCATATGCCCACATTGTATTAGACAATGGGATGGGTATAGAGCATGTTAGAGAGCATTTGAGATGTAGAGGTCATTCAGTTCCAGGATCTCGTCACTCTCAGTTGAGCACTAGATGCTTGCTCGGAAACCCTACGGTTCATATGGTGGTGTACAGACTATGGGTTTTACTAATATGTTGATTGGTTCCGGTTCATCATCACCGATTCCATCTCACCTTCATAGTCATCTACATTCATCATTTATGGTACGACATGGGATAGATCAGATGGATGTAGATGTTGATTCATCGCTTGACCATTTGGTGGATATGGTGGCGGTGACTATTTCAGAGGACTTAGGTCATTCGATATCAAATGATATTCATGTATGTGTGCATGTGCATGTTTCAATTCTTTTTTCATTTTTTTTAAAAAAAAAACTAGATATTCATGTAAGTTGATATATATATGTATATATTGTTACAGGTGGACATACCTCATATCACTCTAGCTTTGGTCGGTCGTGTGCATGATGCGATGTAGCTGACTCTGTGGATGAATACGCTGCTCGATGGACATGAGTTTTACATTTTTTATATAATCCTGCGTGTATATGTACATGCAATATATTTATGTATCGTAGATCTAGATTGATATTTAAAAATACAAGTTCATTTAAAAATAACTTTCGTAAAATTTATTTAATAAAAATTATATGTATTTAACACATCTTGTACACAATTTTATTTGCAGGGCTCAGCACATCCATCAGAGCAGGACCGTTCTCATTTAGATGGCCATTCATCTAGGAGTAGACATTCATATTAGTCCATGCACTCTAGATTTATGATCTTGACCACATGTATTTGATTATATGATGATCTTTAATAGTATTTTATATTTGATGATCGCTAACTTACATTTGCTTATTTGTTGATCTTTAGTATTTGACATTTGATGATCTTTAATTTACATTTTGCTTTTATGATATGTACATATATTTTCTTATATGATATATACATACATTTTCCTCTTTGCTTATAATATGTGTTATGTTTATATGTATTGAATCCCTTTACATGTATGTACATGTGTTTGCTTATGGTTTAAACATGTTTACACATAATATATGTATGCATTTGCTTTAAATATTCAATATACATGCATGTTTTCTTATTTTATGATCTCTTACAACTTACATTTCCTTATATTCAATATACATTTGATCTCTAGTAGAATTTTAGGGAAATCTATGCCACTTTATAATTAAGTTCATTAATGTTGATCACAATAAATATTTTTTTTAAAATGACTTAAGCAACATGAACCATTGAGTTGAGAACAAGATATAATCTTTTTGACAAGTAACTTGAAATTCAATTCAAATATAATTTTAAGAAAATTCAATTCAAATTATATCGAGCTATTATACGTTTTTGACAAGTAGCTTGAAATTCAATTCACATTTAATTAAGAAAATTTAGTTTAAATTATACCTCTATTATACATTTTTAACAAGTAACTTGAAATTCAATTCAAATATAATTAAGAAAATTCAATTCAAATTATACCTCTAATATACATTTTTGACACTTTAACAAAATTCTAAAATTACTAGATATGTTGTGCATACCTATGAATTAAATATGTTCAACAAACTCCACAATGAAACAACTTGTTTGTTTACTACTTGATTCATTTAAACTAGGATCTAGTTATTCCATGTACACTTGAATAATTTTGATTCACTTGAAGCGCAGATTTTGGAGAAGTTTTTGCACATTTATCAATGAGGCAAATATTGGAGCTCGACAACTTTTCATTTTTATCAATCAAGGAAAAATTTGGAGGATATTTTAACTAAGTTGGTAGAGGACTTGTTTAGAGTCATCTTTAAGTTGAAGAAGAAAATGGGACAACAAAGAAAAAGAAAAAATGTGTCTCAACAAAAATTGTCAAAAGAAGAAGAACAAAAGAGGCGTGACCAAAACTTGGAAAATTATCATAGAAAGAAACAAGGTACATGCTTGTTTCTTCTCTCTCTCACTCTCAAGTGTGTGTTTAGGACTTTTACTTTGAAGGTTTCTAACCATCATTGCACTTGAATGACTATAAATACTTTTAAATGTCCTCAGGTCATCTTGGTCATGCAAGTTGCAATGTTTATCTAATCCTTGACTCCAATTCCTTAAGCCAATTCTTTTTGTTTCAATATTTGTGTTTTGTGTCTTTTGGTCTTTTATTTTCATCCTTCTGTGTTCTCAAATTATTTTTATGTTTTATGCTCTAGGGATTCCTCAAGCTGGAGTCGAGCCAAATCTAGATATTGGATCAAAGCGAATCCATTGAAAACACATGGACCTTGAAGTTGAGGAGGAGACCGAGTTCAAACAATTCTTGTTGGAGAGGGGTTAAGATCACTTCCTTCTACTAGTATGGATGAGCATATAATACTAGCACAAACTTCTCTCACTTATAGCTCATCATGTTTTATCAGTTTGTTTGCTTGCATACATAAACTTCACTTATATTTAACATCATCTCTCACTTTTGTTTGCAAAATATTTTGTGACACATGTGTAGGAAGGGCTCAACAAGCATGAAGTTTTCATGCTCAAGTCGAGCCAAATCTAGACATTGGATCAAATGAATCTGCTCAAGAATGCATGGTCCTTGAAGATAGGGAGGAGGCACAAGTTTAAACAATGCATGTTGGAGAGGGGTCGGGATCACTTCCTCCTACTGGTATGGATGAGCATATAAAACTAGATGAGAAGGTGGGGAAACAAATTTCTCATAGAAATTTAGATCATTTACTTGAAATGGATATGGAGAAACTCAAATATTATGCCAACCAGCCTTATAATAAAAGAAAGAGGTCAATGACTAAATCTGTAAATGGAATGATCAATCATCATTTCAATCATCTTGATACACTTGAAAAACCCAATTGTTATCACATTTACTTCTTTGTGATGAGCTCAAAGAGTCATTACAATTGTTGGATGTACATTCGGCATCAAATAAGAAGAAACACATGGGATTACAAAAGGATATTGTTCAAAATGTTAAAAGGGGTTTAGATTCCATTGTGAAAGGATCTTGATCAGTGGATAAGGCCACTACAAGAAGGTGATGTTGACATCTATTATACATCAAGATATAGCAAGAAAAAGAAAAATGTCACGCACTTTCAAGCTGAAGTGGTTATAGTAGAACCACATTCATAAAATATGAAGAAAGTTTTTGGATGGCCGGTTTAGAAGGAAATTGGGCAATTATGTGTAGATCTCCCCATTTTGACATGATTGAAGATGTTTTTAGGAACTTGGTCTTAGGTTTTTTGGCATGATCAGACTCGTCCATCATCAAATACTAGAGATGTTATGAGACATAGTATTGGACCTAGTATTTATGAAAATCATATCAAACATTGGCTAGACATAACACAATTTGAGATGTATATGAACTTTTTTAATGCATATCCTCATATAAAGATTGGGAAAACAATGTTTCAAAGGTTAAAGCCATATTATGTGAAGATAAACAAGTTTTTTGAAACTTGTTGTTGTCGTTATCATATTGAATTTGATCTCTACTATCAGGTGTTTCGAAAGATGAGAGAAGAAAGATGTGGATTTCAAAATGCACCTCCTAAATAGGCAAGTTTGTTCATAAATTCTATATTATGTGATCATGAAAATGGACCTCAAATGAACTGCATAAAAGGAATTTGTGAGACATGTGGAAATTTGGCTAAATTTCCTTCAAGAATTTAGGATAATGACCTAACAAAGACAATAAATTGCAAGAGGTAAGTACTATTTTTAGAGAGTTTCTTAGTTTCAATTTCTCATAGATCAAGTTATTTGGATTCTCTTTGATGTAATGTTTCATTGATCAAGTGTGGTTTATTAGTTATTCACATATTTTACTGACAGGTACAAGTATGTAAAGTTGCAAACAAATTTTTGGAAAGAATCCACAAGGTTGAACTATGTAGAAGAGGAGATTCCCATTGCAAAATTTATGGAAGATTTTCAAAAATTGATACGACCATACATACATCATTCATTTTTTGCTAAGTGGCAAGCACAACAATTCCAAACATTGAGAGATAGTTTCCCACATGGAATAGTTCTATTAGTAGTTGACTTTGTAGAAAATTACTCCTTTGCACATCAAAAGGAGATTCAATTAGAGTATTACTTTTCAAAGCAGATCACTATTATGGTTCATGTGTGTTATTGACATGCACAATCAAAATTGGATGGTGTTGAGAGTACAGATGAAGAACGAGCCATTAAGAAAGAATATCACTTTTATATTAGTGATGATAAAGAGCATGACACACTTTTTTCCAACATTGTTTTACAATATTTTTTTGAGAATTTGAGAAGCAGGGGAGTAAAATTTCAAAATCATTTTGTATGGTCAGATGGATGTGCGACACAATTCAAATCTTCACGACCATTCTATGTACTTTGTAGATATCATAAAATCTACAAAATACCACATGTTTGGAGTTTTTTTGAGAGTGGGCATGGAAAGGGTGAGCATGATGGAGCAGGAGCTTGCATCAAGCGAGCTTTAAGAAAGCATCAAATGAGTTATCCAGAAGATCGTCTAGAAAATGCGTGTTGTTGTTGGATGGTGCAAGAAATGCTGCATCAAATGTGGTCCAGCATCTTCAAAACAAGAACCGACACATTCCACATAGAGTGTTTTTGGGAGATATTGGGTATATATAAATTACATTAAATCAAAAATTTGAATTTATTTAAATTTAAAATTTATATATATATACATATTTGTTCACATAAGTTTTTTGTTGTACATGTATCTAGGTGTGGATAGAATATCGATGCATGGATGCAAGAGGGTAGAAAAACAAGATCTTTGCATTGTGTTAGGAGTTCAGATAGTCACCATGGATGGACATTATACACAAGGGATTACTCTTGTTTTTGCACTAAGTGCATTGCAAGAAACTTTGATTATGCATGTAAC
>VDFB02079331.1:0-71316 GCA_007258455.2 Sequoia sempervirens | reverse complement strand
TTTATCTCTCTTTTTCTATTTGTCTCTCTTCCTAGCTCACTCTATCTTCATCTCTACCTCTATCTTACTCACTCCCCCTCTATCTCTAGACATGTCTTCATCTCTCTATGCATCCATCTCTCTCCCTCTCCCTCTTCATAGAGATCTATATCTATATATATTTTCCCCTCTATCTCTATCGTATTATCTCTCCATTTCTCTCTACCCTTATATCTCACCCTCTCTCTACCTCTATATATAACTTTCTATCTCTATATTTATAATTTTATGTCTCCTATATATATTTATTTCTTCCATCTCTATCTATCCCTCTCTCCTCTATCTCTTTATCTCATCCTCTCCTCTCCATCTCCATGTAAATGGATGTATAGTTGATTTGAAGTTATAACTTCTCCTTTGAAACCTATGTTACACTAACAACATCATTTGCACAAATTTATGTAGTCCCAAATTTACTTTAATTGACCTTCCAAACCTCTTCAAAAGACCCATTGCACACCAAGGTGCAATTGCTAGTTTATAAAAGTGAATACTGATTATACACATCTGTCTTATTAAACTACTCATCTAAAAAATCGGAAGGAAAAACTACACATGGAAAGGAAATGATGGCAGAGGGTGAAGGCGATTCCCTCTGGAGAGCACGAGAATTCCCACTATTCCTAAGTCTGAATTAATAATCTTTCTATAATAATCCTATGAGGCTTTTTTTTATTAGAGCAACGTGTTGTGATAATTAGATATTGAGATTTGAGACTTGCATGATGTGTATTTTATTACTATCTACTTAGGGAAAACAATTAGAGGATTTTAAGTGGGACTTTAATCATGTGTTTTATTATTATAATAATTAATATTTAATTAATTGATTATTAATTATATTTTTTATTATCATTTAAGATAATAAATATAAAATTAAAATAGCTAGAAATATAATAGTTGGATTTTGAAGGTAAAAATATTTGGATATATATTAGAAATTATTATTTTTAAATAAAGAATTTAAATTTTGTTAATCAATGGTTGAGTGATGATGTGAAATATATTTATAACTTAATTAAATATATTGTCTAAATAAAGAATGTTTATGTTCACAAATATTTTTATTAGAATTTATTAGATTGGAAGAATGGAGGTTTTAGAACAATTATAAAGGTTAAGTTCTCTTTAGGTAAATGATTAGATTTGTTGTATTAAGTAAAAGTTGTGAAGATAATATAATGAAATAAGTAGGTAATATATTTCATGATCTAAGTATATTTAATAAAATTAATGAGTGATTGAATATTTAAATATAATCATCAAACATACAAATTAATAGAAATATTTTTAGGTCAATTCATATTGACTATTGACTAGTTGGAGGGAGTTGGAAAAATATAAAATTTGAATTTGAATTTTAAAGTTTTGGATTCATATCCATGCAATAACATAGGTTAAAGTTCCACCTACCTATCGGTAGCTTCATTCTTGTAACGCTTTGATTCAATATAAAAACAAAAGTTTTGTTCTAAGAAAACTAGAATGGGGACTTGGGATCAAATTTATGAGGATGTGGTATAAAAGAGGATTGCAAACTATATTAGCATGAACCAAATTGTGTAAGAATATTGTGTATGAATACTATAATTTTTTATTTTTGTATTAACAAAGAAACAAAATTATAAGAATGGAGCTACCAATAGTAGCTGTAAAACAAGGCCGAAACTATACAATAATAGTATATTGACAAGGGACTTACAAGAGCCAAAAAACATTTACAAAACTATACAATAATAGTACAACGACAAGGGGCTTTCAAGAGCCAAATGAAAATTACAAAAGATGTACAAATATTCAATCATAAAACAATTACAAAGACAAAGGTTGTGTAACATTTTGACAATGACTCACTTTATTGTCCAGTTGAAACTTAGCTATCTGATCTTGAATCCATTGTAATTGTTGTTTAGCCCTCTCATTTCTCTTACATATAACTTGGATATGTGAAAAGAGGACAACCATCTAGAAACATATGTTAGAGTAAATCCATATAGTACCAACTACCTGAGAAAATTCATTAAAAAACATTGTAGCACAAGTATTTTTCCATATATATTTTAAAATTACATGAGAAATAGAATTAGCAATCACATCTTTTTGCATACCAAAACCAAAAACAACCTCTTTTCAAGTTAAATTATGGTTAAAAATAGCTAAGAAGTTTCTAAAAATAGTAAACCATTGCCTTTTAACATGTACACTGTAATACACCAAATGTTCATTGAAGTAAATTTCGTAAGTTTTTACTATGCAAGTAAAATAAACTATGTAACAAGCCATTGCAATAAAAAAAATTATTTTCTATATTGGAAATACACTAACAAAGATGCTATAACAACGTACAATAAGGATTTCCATTCCATTACAATATTTCACCAAGTACAATATTCCAAGAAAGTACAAAACTACATACATAGCTCCTTCAAGCTTCATAACACAAGATATAGATGGTACAAGAATCTTCCTTTCAAAAATTTGGTCTTTTGTCGCCTACTGAGGAGGAGAAGCATCACTCAAGCATTTTTCCACCAACCACAAACTCATATGTGGTCCTCTGCACATCTATCGATGATAGATGGCCCTACCTTTCAATGAAGGTATTGGTTAGGTAACCCCATACAACATACCATTCTGAGCTTAGTGCGGTGCCTTTCATGACTAGGATTTATAACCTATGTTAGGTACCCTTCATGCAATTAAGTGGACATGATGAAATGATAGTGGATTCTCAACAATCTCACTATCTATAGTGGAGTCTCATACAATCACACTATTTTGGCCAAAGCATTCTCACTCAGTACTTTGAGTGAAGGTCAACCATTCACTTACACTATAGCAATCTCGTTTTGACTTAAGGCCATTATATCTATGCTTAGATAATCCCTCTCCATGGGAAAGATACTCCTTAGGATAACCTATCTCTTTAACACAGCCTAAGGTAACACAACCTATTAATAAAAGTACTAGTTCTCTCCCTTCACTAGACTACAATCCCAAGAGTAACCTACTAGCCATCTATCATAAATAATTATCTAGCTATGAGTGTTCCTTAAGCTTGTCTATGTTTGATTATATCTAGTATAATACCATACCTATGACAAACAATCTCTTTACCCATGACTACACATTTCTAGTATAAATATAATACCTATGACAAATAGTCTCTCCTATCATGGAGTATATTTACAAAAAAATTACAAATAGAGTAAATAGTGTTATAATTGTGAAACAAGCACAAAATCATGAGCCACATGATCAAACAACAAACAAATACACCTTCCACACAAGAGATCTACAAAGAATATATGTAATATTCCTCAAAAAGAAAAAGCTATAGAAGCAAGAGACTCTCAAAAAGATATGAAAGTTTGAGATAATTACAATGAGGATTGAGTACTTATAAGAGAAAAACTCTAAATGAGAAAGGGATAAAATCATGGAAAGTGTCAACATCACATAAGATGAGACATAATGTTCTAATATTAACTCAACTAATAAAGCAATCCTAAGTTTAGCTTAAGTGCATGAGAATAAATTAGACTAATAATCAATTAAAGATTAATTAATTATTAGCTAATGCATGATAACTCTAACACCCTCCTTAAGATGAACTTAGGGAGTAGCTAAAAACCCTAAAAATAATACATGATGGGTCCCGACAAACAAGTAAAAATAAGGTACCCATGTACAAACATAAGATCTCTATAATGCAGAGAAATAGAGAAAACCTCATGGGAAAAACTCCACTCCAAAAAGAGATGAAAGCCAAGTGAAGGGCTAAAGAAGCCTCCAAACAAGATAATGTTGTCCCAAAAGATAGGAACAAAGGATGAACAAAAAATACCACTAAAGCATGAAGAAGCTACAAACACTGTAAAAAATTGACTATTGTAATGCCAAAACAAGAACCTCTAGAAATAGGAATGCAAGAGTGTCCATATGATAAATGGTCCATCTCACCAAAATGCAAGTAACCAACCACTGATGTACACTGCATCCAAAATTACATAGGAACAAATATTGTATACATAGCTCACTCCAACGCGAAACCAAAGAAGTAGTAGCACCAACAGTAGAAACCCTCTCATAATGCTGAAAAGGGAGAGGTGTGACATGTACATTGAAATTGAATGCCAAAAAGAAGTGCATGAAGAAGACTCAAGAACATTTGAAAGCAAAAAAATGAAAGTACTAACACATATAAAGGGTGTGCAAACAAAAGACACACACACATGAGGTTGTTGTTGTGGAAGGGACACTCACTTGACAAAGGTATGATGGAAAACAACGAAAAAACATCAAACCCCCCATGGCACTTTATAGCATAGTGCGAGTACAATAAGGCACAAAGTGATGTGAAAGATCCCATAAAAGATACACCTATTGTGGCACTTTATTTCAGTACGTTTACATAATGAAAACTTCATACAATGGGAGTCCATAATGTCCAAAAAAGGACTACATGCTGAAAAAAAAATTCTCTGACTAAAAAATAGGAAATTGATAGCACCATGATGAAGTACATGAAAAAACTTGCACTGAAAAAAAAAACGACACCCAAAAATGTGTCTGGATGCAGAAGATATGGCTCGTCGAAGTCTCCAAAACAAGAATTGAACAGCAACAACACTGAGAAAACTGAATTCTGGAAAAAACCAGAAGTAAAATCTGGAAATACTTGTACCACTGCGAAGAGCTCAAAGTTATACCCCATTTAAAAAAAATTGCACTAAAAAATATTGTCGTATGACCAAGATATGGCCTCTGGAAGATAGAGTGAAAAAATTAAAAGCCCAATGGAGAGGGGCTAAGCTTGGCAAAAAAATACCTCCAAAAGTGGAGGTCCGCCAAATGTAGAGTTGTGCTAAAAAATTCACCACATTAAGCAAAACTACCTCCAAATGTGGAGGTCCACCAGATTTAGATTGCTAATAAAAATATCTTCCAGGTAGGTTGCATGTGACATTATTTTGCAAAAAAAATATTGCAAAAAATAATGCATGTTTTTTATTTTTTTTAGAAAAAAACCAGCAAAAAAAACTTAATATATATTTTTAACAAAAAAAACATATGTTTTTTATTTTTAAAGTTGAAAAAAAGCATTAAAAAATATTATATTTTTTATAAAAATAATATATAAAAAAAATTGATTTGATTTTAAGAAAATATTAAAAAAATTTGAGGGGTGTGGGGTGTCAATGGTGCCACCACCCTGCCAATGGCAAGGGGCGATACCCCCAACGGTACCCCTCCCATGGTGGGGGCAAGGCCCGAGGAGCCTGCCACCCTGCCATGGCAGGGGGATAGGTACTTTGGTACCCCCAACATATTGTTAATGTTTTTTTTTGAATAAAAACAATTGAAAAACTTGCGATCTCGAAAAGGGAATTTGAACAATAATTTTTTTTGAAAAAAATTTGTAGGAAAAAAAATGAGATATTTTTTTAAAATTTTTACCTTGATCCACGTGTTGGGGAGGCCGTACGACCTTCTTGGCAAAAAAAATTGCCTCATAAACTCTCGACACAGATTTTGGCGATTTGATAGGCGATCTTAAGAATTTTTGGCCTTTTTAGCACAATGGTAATGTCCATTTTGGCTCAAAACGCACCAAAATTGTAGCTACCCTGCGGATTCAAAAATAAGCAACCACTTCAAACCCTCATAGATCTTGCCTTGAAGCAATTTTTAGTGCATCTAGGGTCAAATCAGACCTCTCAATTGAATTGAGAGTTGCCAGAATAGTCAAGATTGACCTTTGTTTTGTTAAAATTGGCATTTGTTTGTCACATCTATGAGGGTTTGAAGAAAGGGCTTTTTTGCTAGATCCAAGGGGTAGCTACTTTTTTAGAGCACTTTGGGCCCAAACAAACCTCACCATCGTGTTCAGAAGGCCCAAAAACCCTAAGATCAACTACCAAATCATCGAATTTTGTGTCGAGAGTCTCTAAGGAAAAAAAAAATTGCCAGAGAGGTCATACGGCTTCTCTAGCATGTGAATCAAGGTAATCTTTCCAAAAAAAATTCAATTTTTTTCCTACGAGAAAAAAAAATCATATTGAAAAAAATGTATTTAAAGCCTTTAAAAGGCGCAGGTTTTTTTTGCATTAAAAAAAAAAGACTGTTTTTATTAAAAATTGGGACGGACAGTACCCAAGGGTACCGCTGACTTGCCATTGTGGTAGGTGGAAACCCCTTGGGCCTCGCCCCCTCTACAGTGGGTACCATAGAGGGTGTACCGCCCACCTGCCACTTTGGTAGGGCGACGGGCCCCCCTCGGGCTTTGCTCAAGGAGTGGGCCACCCCCTCTCTTTTTTTTAATATTTTTTTATTATTTTTTTTTAAAATAAGCCCAATTGGGAAAATACAACGATGACCATTTGGCTTTCAATTTTAATGTCGTATTTCTACTGCGGCGATCATAAGGCCGAAGTTGATAATCCAACCCCACAGATCCTAATGGACACCTACAAACAAATAACCTATCACACAAAAGAGATCAAGAGACACAAGAATGGTGCTCTACAAACATGAAACAAAAATGCACTAACCAATAGTTTAGATTACAAAAGATCAATCCTTATAAAAGGAGATCCAAACCCTAAAGGTGAAAACCCTAAGAATAATAATAAAATAAAGAATGCCTAAGTTAAGCTTAAGTGAAATAAAGTAAAGGTGACTTAATTAATTGATCAATATTGATTAAATTAATTAAGTAAGCAACCTATTACTCCAACACCCCCCCTTAAGATGAACTTAGGGAGAAGCTAAAAAACTAAGGACAAATGCATGAAAGCAAACATGGGTACCTCGTCAATTTAATCAATATTGATTAATTAATTAAGTCACCTTTACTTTATTTCACTTAAGCTAAACTTAGGCATTCTTTATTTTATTATTATTCCCAAGGTTTTCACCTTTAGGGTTTGGATCTCCTTTTATAAGGATTGATCTTTTGTAATCTAAAATACTAGTTATTGCATTTTTGCTTCATGTTTGTAGAGCACCATTCTTGTGCCTCTTGATCTCTTTTGTGTGACAAGTTATTTGTTTGTAGGTATTCATTGAGATCTATGAAGTTGTGTTTATCAACCCATTTTATAATTGTAAAACAAGCACAAAACCACAAGCCATAGGATCAAACAACAAACAAATACACCTTCCACACGAGATCTACAACACAAGAGATATATGCAATAATCCTCAACAAGAAAAAGCTATAGAAGCAAGAGACTCTCAAGAAGATATGAAAGCTCAAGATAATTACAATGAGGGTTCAATGCTTATAAGAGAAAAACCCTAAATAAGAAAGGGATCAAATCATGACAAGTGTCAACATCACATGAGATGAGACATAATGATCTAATATTAGCTCAACTAATAAATCAATTCTAAGTTTAGCTTAGGTGCATGAGAATAAATTAGACTAGTAATCAATTAAAGATTAATTAATTATTAGCTAATGCATGATAACTCTAACAAATAGTTTCCTCTTTTCTTCAAAGAAAACAATACTTTTCCCTATATGCAAATAACTATAAAAGACTAGTTAAAATAGTTATAAGGAAATCATTCAATACTAATGCAAATAAGGTAAGAATATCCTCATGCTTGTGATAAGCTTTCCAACTAACTGGCTGCAGTCACAACACTTCCAAATTAGAAATTAGCTTTGAATCGATCCTTCAACAAAGACTCAATATCCACTATCTCTCAAGTTGGCAAATACTTCTCTCAAAATAATAATACTCTCACTTTAAAACTCAAGACTCTCACTCACTATTCTTGATAGAATATTGCAGGTAGAAATGGTTACAAAATGCAGATACTTTGCACAAGAAATAATGCATAGAAGAATGTGTAATCTTGTATAAGGAATGCATCCAAACATATGAACTTACTCTTATATTTATATAGCAAACTGGTAACAATTCTACCTACAGTTTAGGCATGATTTTGACAGCAACAAGCATGCATAGCAACACCTCTAACTCAACTCAAAAGGTGGCGAATATGAGAGCATGTAATCAACTTATACAAAAATAGATCGACTTAGCTAAATGACAACAAATAGAGACCAATTCAAATCTGTATATGTTAGAATTCAATTTGCATCTCAAAAAAGACATCTACAAGTTAAAGGATTCAAAGGTAGCACCAAACATTATTATGCATTCTCAAGATGGTGTGGTTTACTTCCTCAAAGAATCAGTTAATAACAAATTTGTGCCATCAAGTTAAAGTATCGACTAAGTCGTGGTAAGTGTCGATTCACTCATTAAATCGGCTTTGACATATTCGTTGATATGTATTCATGCTTTTACAGCTATTGATCGATGCAAAATAACATGGTAAATTAGTTTACTAAGTCCATGGTTCCCTCATAAAAGGCATCGACTTATTCTCTTATTGAACATTGACTTAATAGTTGTGTTAAATTTTCAAATCACAACCTCTTCTATCATTGACAACAAGAGCATAAAATGTGGCCCAAAGAATATAGTCATAACTATCACAAAGTCAGCCTCTAAGTTGTTCATGATAATCGACTTCAAAAGCCATATATATAACATTATAAATTGGTTGATATTCATTGCTTAATATAGTTGATCTCAAAGAAAATATCATTTAAATGTATATATATATACATAACTTATACATATATATACTTACATATAGCACACACACACGTATACGTATATATTTATATGTTAGTGTATTTCCATATTTATCATATGCCAATAAAGCATGTATATATAATAGATATAAAAAAGAATACATCAAAATAGCAATCACATTGGTATATTAATATATCAGTTTTGCAAACATATATATATATATTAATATATCAGTTGTGTATACATATATATATACCTCTATGTACATGTATGTGTATGTATACATGTATTGATACATTCGTATGGGTATGCCCATTTTCCACCATACGTGTTTATGGATACATATATACATATGTATATATGTATATACATTATATATATAATATATACATACACTTCGATTCTCACAACAAATCATACATAATTACTATGGTATTGATAAGAGACTGCGAGAGATATATCTATATGTATACATATGCATGTCATTGGCTCCATCGAATAGTTCCATGCACATAAGCAACTTGTGCATGAGTGTACATAGGTATGTCTACCTATGTACCCTCTTGTATGTGTTCCTTTGTGCATATAGTCTATCATTGTCATGCATGTGTGTACACATACATGTACCTCATATGTTTCTCATATCAATACAAACATAGTAACAAGGAAAGAACTCTCAAGCTCAAACATATAAACATCATTCATGCATGCACTCAATAGTAAACTAGACTCTTACTATAGTAGACATATCAACAAAGAATGACTTACCAACTTCCCACTTAATATCCCAACTCAATTATTCTACTGTGGTGTGTGTAAGCTTAGATAGGTTACATTACTGGTTACTCGACCAAGACATTCTCTTGATGATACTTCCCCTCCGCCTGGAGGAATTGAACATATACCTGCAATCATTAACACTTGCACATGACAGTCAGTTGTTCACAAAATATGTAGTATACATAGTACATCTCCAAAGTTAGAATATTAATACAATATTCATCCAATCACATAAATGCATTCCTTCATGTAACATTAAATGAGATGAAATTTATTCATAAAATAGTGATAATCAAAGTGCACACACATTTTATTCATCCACTGAATTCACATTACATTCACATTTTACCCTACATAGTATAGTAAATAGTAATTACACAATCCCAAAAAATATGCTTCAAACTTTTCACACCCTCACAAAGGGGACAGTTAGCTAGTTGGACCATAATGCACTTCAATCTATAAGAATACTATAATTGTAAGCTAGTCTTTATACTTAGGACACTTTTAGAGGGAACTCTAAAACAAGATCAAGTGAAAGAAGCAAGCAATTTTTATCATTATATTTTGTTCTATAATATCTATTTGAACTACAAAGTGGAGGTATGTGAAAAAAATTAACAATTACCATGAAAATTAAAATTTTAGACACTTAAGATGATATGTATTAGAAATTTAGATTATATGTATTTTTGTATAGTAATAAATTATTTGTAATTTTTTTGAGTATTATATCAATTTAAAAAATGTAAAATCATGTGATGAGTAGTATTCATCAAATATTTACGTAGAAGATGATAATAACAATACAATGAAAGTACCAAATTTATACTTAACAATCATTCAATAAAGTTCAAGATTTATGCATAAATGAAATCAAAACAATATACCATAACAAAGATATTGGTTTGCTCCATTGTTTATTTGATAGTTTGAATGTTAGATATGTTTCTCTTTAAAATAGTATAGCCATGATAGCACAATGATAGTATGATAGCCAAGATAATGATAGTTGCTCAACGATAATAGATAGATATGGGATCTTGACAATGCTTGATAATGATAGCATTTGATAATGATCACTAGTTTCTTTAGGAGATAATCTATAAATGGATTGAATATTTATATGCTTCACTTGATATTTGATTAATGGTGTAGATTAATTGAAAAAATCAATGGATAAAAAAATTGAGATAGGGCGGGAGTAAAAATTAGTAAATAGACAAGATCAAATTAAATAAATAAATAAATTTATTTCACAGGAGTGTAGTTGGGGAAATTTTTATTTATTTTGGAGGGAAAAATAATTTAAATTTAAACAATTATTTTAATATATTTAATTTTTTTTTTGAGATGTAAGGGTAATATTATATTAAATATAAAAAAAGAGATACAATGTCATCTACTCAGCGAGTCATCAAAATTGTAGAATCCCTCTTCCATAACCCAAAAACTTCATGGACCACCCTGAACCATTTTAACTGCCATAGCTATACATACATCATCGAGGACAACAGACTATACATAATCCCCAACCATTCCCACTATTCAATATTTTCACCCTACTGTAGAGATTATAACACCACTATATGGAGACCAAACTCATATCAAAACAAACATTACATTTATGACACCATACCATTGACACACAATTCATATGAAACCATGGGCGTGGGTGAATTCCTAGAACTCAAGAACCCAGTTGAAGCCCCACATAGGAATGATCTACAATGAATTTTCAAATAATTGACTCCAACCATCGTGAATTGTATGTGATCAACAAGGGCCATCCCCTTGAGATCAAGTAGAAAGGGATAAAATGTAATTGTTGGATATTGTGGTCTTGTTGCTGATATGTGGTTGTCATTGATGTCAACACCATTAGCATAAATTCGTTTGAAGTTGTATATGTTGAGGATATTGAGAAAATTGTAAAGAAATAAGTTGTAGGTTGTCAATGGTAAAGTGAAGTTTAGTTTGTCGGTATGTTTTGTATGTTGATGATCAAAGGTTGTGGACTAAAGGGTTTTTTGCTGACTGTATCTAGTTTATCCATGTTGAGTTTCAAAGATCTGCATGAATATTTGATCGATTTATGAAGATTTCCATTCAGAAAGTTTTTTTGTTTCTTTAGTTAGTGTTCCTGATTAAGGATGATACTATTTTAGTTAGTTTAGTTGTTGCAGATGCTTCTATGGTGATTCATGTTGCTTTTGGATGTTTCTAGATCATGCTCTATCTTTGTTGCACATCTGCATTGATCGTTGTGATCATGGTTGGGAATTTTCTCTTGCGTGTTCATGTTTTTCTTGTCCTTGGCCGACATGATGTTGAAGCACGTTGTGGATCTTCAAGGAGTAATTAATTGAAGTGTTTTCACGTTGGAGATATTGTTTTGGGTCATCACTAATTTGTGCCCAACTTTGGTTGATTCACATTAATAATCTTTAATGATTTGGGCCAACAGTTTGTATTCATTTTATTATTTCTTTGTGGCCGAATTGTAGCAATGAAATTTCATGTTGCAGATATATAAGAGCGATTGTTTATTCAAATTGAAGTGAAAATGTATGACAATGGATTTTGAGTGTGTGTGTGTGTGTGTATGTGTGAATATCATTCAAAGGTAGAGCAGAGTGTGAAGAATTGTGAAGAAGTGTGAAGAAGAGTGAAGAAGAGTGAAGAAATGTTCATGTGCTTAATTGGAACTGTAATCAAGCATTAGCAGATGCTATTTTATCAGTTCAAAATCTAGATTGCTTTAATCCAAATCTCTTTGTAAGATAGTGTGTCTTCTTTTGTATTTGAGTAGTGAGCTCTAGGCAGTGTGCCTGAATGCATGTGCATTCCCCATATTTCATTTTCATTATACTTTTAACACGGTATAATCTTGTGGACTGACCTCCACCGTGGTTTTTCCCCTAATAGGGTTTCCACATAAAAATCTTGGTGTTATGTGTGTTTTTGATGTGTTGTTGATTCATGCTTTCATGGTTAATTATCAAATCTGAGAATAAGGTTAATAAGTTGAATAAGTTTTGACTTTCTATGACAACTAATTCACCCCCGCTCTCAATTGTTTGTCCTTGTATTTCCAACAATTGGTATCAGAGCAGGTTCCTTAGAAGAAGTTTAACAGCTTGAGGTGATCTGGGATGGCAAGTTACAAGAAGAATAGTCCGAGATTTGATGGAACAAATTATTCTTTGTGGAAGACTCGAATGGAGTGCCATTTGAGATGCATTGGTGAACCCTACTGGAGCATTACAAGTAATATGTACATTATTCCACAGAATGGTCCTACTACTTCTGCTAAGATCAAAGATGTTGAGTATAATATCCGGGCTAAGGAAGCTTTGTTGAGTGCTTTGACTGATTCTGAGAAGACAAATGTTATGGATCTGAAAACTGCTTATGAGATCTAGAAAAAGTTGGAAACCTTGTATGAAGGTGATGCTAATGTGAAGATTGCTAAGTTGCAAAGTTTGAAAAGGAAATATGAAAGGTTGAGAATGGGTGATGATGAGAACATTAATACTTTCATGCAAAGAGTGAGTGAACTTGTGTGTGGCATTAGATGTGCTAGTGGAAAGATAGATGAATTTGAGATTTTTGCTAAAGCGCTTAGAACCCTGCCTAATTCTTACAAAGTCAAAGCTAGCGCTTTTGAAGAGCTCTGGACTGTAACAAACATAACTAGAGATACATTGGTTGGTAAGCTAACTACTTTTGAGTTGAGAAAATCTAGTGATGCCCTTCCTAAGGTGAAACTACATTCAAGGCTACTACTTCTACAGAGATAGACAAAGATATGATCTTGGTGAGAGTTCATCTAGAAAGACATTCAAGTATGAGGATGAAATCAGATAGATTGAAGAAGAAGAAAGAGAGCTAGAAGAGTTGGAATCACTTATTGTCAAAAGAGTACCAAGAGGGAAAGGTAATTATGAAGGAAAATTGCCTCTTAAATTCTTTTCTTGCAATAAGATAGGTCATTTTGTATCAAGGTGTCTAGAAAGAGTTGCTCAACCAAGACATAACAAGCCTAGATTTCAGAAGAAATGTTACTATGTTGTTGATGAAGGCGTGACAAATGATGAATCTGATAAAGGAAATAGAAGTGATGATGAATGGGTATTTATTGCTATCAAGGAAAATAGTCTTGTATCTATTGAATCTGTTGGTTATACTAATGTGGAAAAATCCCTAGCTGCTTGAGTTGAAGAAAAAGATGACTGGGTGATTGACAATGGATGTTCACATCATATGACAGGAGACAAAATTAAGTTTGGAAAAGTATGATGGTGGTGTTGTGAGATTTGGTGATTATACAGCTGGTGTGATTCGTGGAAGAGGTTGCATTTCCCTTGATGGTAAGCGTAATACTGGTGATGTTTTGTATGTAGAAGGCTTGAAGCATAATCTTTTGAGTGTTGGTAAAATGGTTGATAAGGGACACAATATTTAGTTCAAGGATGGAAAGTGCAGAATATTGAGTTCTAGAAATTAAATTGCATCAGGTACAAAGATAAAAGGTAATATCTTTCACTTGAGTGTTGCTAGTAAAAGTTGCTTGATTGCTCAAGTTGATGAAAGTTGGTTATGGCATAGGAGGTTGTGTCATGTTAACTTTGATAATATTGTCAAGATAAGTTCCACTAAGGCTGTAAGAGATCTACCTAAGTTGGTGAAACCTACTAATACAATATGCAAGTAATGTAAATTGGGAAAGAAAACAAGAATTTCATTTCGAAGTAAAAATAATTGTTCAAATGAATTGTTAGAACTTGTGCATACTGATCTATGTGGTCCCTCTAAGGTCAAAAATTTACAAGGTTACAAGTATTTCATGTTACTCATTGATGATTATTCTAGAATGGTATGGGTTTCCTTCTTAAGGAAAAATCTGAAGCACTGGAAAAGTTCAAGATCTTTAAAGCTATGGTTGAGACAGAGACATGTTTGAAGATTAAATGTCTGAGATTAGATAGAGGTGGTGAATTCACTTCCAATGAATTTAATTATTTTTGTGAATATCATGGAATAAAGAGACAACTATTTGCACCACGGACCCCTCAACAAAATGGATTTTTGGAAAGGAAGAACAAAACAACTGAAGTTACTGCTAGAACTATGATGTTGGAAGGAAATGTTCCTCATGTCTATTGGAGAGAAGCTATGAGTACTACTGTGTACACACTTAACTGGGTAAAAATCAAAGGTGGTACTGGTAAGACCCCTTTTGAGCTATGGACTGGTCAAAAGCCTACTGTTAAATACTTCAAGATATTTGGAAGCTATGAAAATGTTAAGGTTGATGAAGACTTAGGTGCACCATCCAAAACCTGTGGATATGACCCTGATGATCAGGATGACTATAAAAATGAAGGAAAGCAAGTTCATACTACAAATCAAATGCAAATCAATCCGGTAAATTAGAAGAATGAAGAAGAAGGAGAAACTGGTGAAAGAGCACATGAGAGATTAGAAGAGCTTGAAGTTGAAGAAAATCCTAAGAAGCAATGAAAGAAGAGTTAAAACAAATTGAAAAGAATGATACATGGATTCTTGTTCCCAGACCTAAGGATAAGAATGTAATTGGAACTAAATGGGTCTTTAGAAACAAACTAAATGAGCAAGGTGAAGTGGTTAGAAACAAAGCAAGATTGGTATGTAAAGGATATTCACAGATGGAAGGAATTGATTTTGAAGAGACCTTTGCCCCTATTGCTAGAATTGAAGCTGTAACATTATTTCTTGCCTATGCTACTCACAAGAACTACAAAGTTTATCAAATGGATGTCAAATCAGCTTTTCTAAATGGTGAATTGGAAGAAGAAGTGTATGTTGAGAAACCTGATGGATTCCAATTAACTGATAAAGAAGATATGGTGTGTCGGTTGAAGAAAGCATTGTATGGACTCAAGCAAGCCCCTAGAGCATGGTATGCAAGATTGGACAAGCATTTGTTGAAGCTTGGGTTTAACAAAGGTACTGCTAATAGTAATATGTATTTCAAGATTGACCATGATAAATATTTGATTGTTGAAGTCTTTGTTGATGATATTATTTCTGGAGGAGATGATGCTTTGTGCATGAAGTTTTCTAATGAGATGCAAAATGAATTTGATATTTCTATGATTGGTGAGATGAAATTCTTTTTGGTATTGCAAATTACTCAGTTAGATAAAGGGATTGTTATATCTCAGTCCAAGTATGTGAAGGAATTGTTGAAGAAGTTCAGTATGGAAGATTCAAAGCTAGTTGGTACACCCATGGTGACCGGATGCAATTTGACAACAGAAGATGATTCTCTGAAAGTAAATCAGACAAGATACAAATCAATGATTGGCGAATTTTACTTAACTCAAACTAGGCTTGATATCATGAATTTTGTATTTATTGTTGCAATATTTCAAGCTAATCCGAAAGAATCTCATGTGACTATTGTGAGGATAATTTTTAGATACTTGAAGGGAACTATTGATCTTGGCCTATGTTATCCTAAATATGATGATCTTACTTTGAGTGCCTTTACTGATGCTGACTAGGCAGGAGATGTAAATGATAGAAAAAGTACTAGTGGTGGAGCATTATTCTTGGGTAAGAATCTAATCTCATGGTTAAGCAAGAAGCAGAATTTCATTTCCTTGTCTACTACAGAGGCCAAATACATTGTTGTTGTTAATAATTGTACTCAAGTCCTATGGATGAAGCAAATCCTGAAGGATATTAGAGTTGTATATAATGAGCCTATTGCTATATTTTATGATAATTCAAGTGCTATTAACATTTCCAATAATTTGGTGTTGCATTCAAAAACAAAACATATATCTATCAAGTTTCACTTTTTGAGGTAGAAGGTAAGTGAAAAGGAAGTCAGATTGGAGTATGTGCCTACTAAGGAGCAGATTGCAGACATCTTTACCAAGTCATTGCCTAAGGATACTTATGAGTATCTCATAGGGAAGTTAGGGGTGATTACCCCTCCTAGAACTAGGATGCAATACAATGTGTGCATCACTCTGTGCATTTCACAGTCATATCTTGTTTCAGATTGATGTTGTGGTGGCTCCTACTCAGGGGGAGTAGTCAAATGTTTAGAAATTCAGATATGTGGTTTAGAGCTTAAAGAACTTTGTCATTGATGTCAAAGGGGGAGAAGATTCATGTGAAAAACTAGTAATTATCTAAAAAGAAGAGTCATGTGGGAGAAGAGTCGTGTGAAAGAGTTGAGGAGAAAAGAGTCAGAATCTAAGAGGGAGTAAGCATTAGGAGTTAGTTGTGTTGATGGGTTTTTTCGCATCATGTGTTTCCATAAATTCCAAAGGGGGATATTGTTGGATGTTTTGGTCTTGTTGTTGATATGTGGTTTTCATTGATGTCAACACTATTAGCATAAATGCATTTGAAGTTGTATATGTTGAGGACATTGAGAAAATTGTAAAGAAATAAGTTGGAGGTTGTCAGTGGTAAAGTGAAGTTCATTTTGTCGGTATGTTTTGTACGTTAATGATTAGAGGTTATGGAATAAAGGGATTTTTTCTGAGTGTATCTAGTTTATCCATGTCAAGTTTTAGAGATCCACATGAAGATTTGATCGAGTTATGAAGATTTCCATTCAGACAGTTTTTTTGTTTCTTCAATCGGTGTTCCTGATTAAGGATGATACCATTTCAGTTAATTTAGTTATTGTGGATGCTTCTCTAGTGATTCATGTTGCTTGTGGATGTTTCTAGATCATGCTCTATCTTTGTTGCACATCTTCACTGATCATTGTGATCGTGGTTGCCTATTTTCTCCTGTGTGTTCATGTTTTTCTTGTCCTTGGACGACATGGTGTTGAAGCATGTTGTGGATCTTCGAGGAGTAATTAATTGATTTTTTCCGACAATTTATATTCATTTTAATATTGATTTGTGGTCGACTTGTAGCAATGGAATTTCATGTTGCGGATATATAAGAGAAATTGTTTATTTGAATTGAAGAGTGAATGTATGCCAGTGGATGTCGGGTGTGTGTGTGTGTGCGAATATCATTCAAAGGCAGAGAAAAGTGTGAAGAAGTGTGAAGAAGTGTGAAGAAGAGTGAAAAAGAGTGAAGAAGAGTGAAGAAGTGTTCATGTGCTTAATTGGAACTATACTCAGGCATTAGCAGATGCTATTTTCTCAGCTCAAAATCTAGATGGCTTTAATCTGAATCTCTTTGTAAGACAGTTTGTCTTCCTTTGTATTTGAGCAGCGAGTTCTAGGTAGTGTGCCTGAATGCATGTGCATTCCCCATATTTTATTTTCATTATAATTTTAACAGGGTATAATCTTGTGGACTAACCTCCACCATGGTTTTTCCCCTAACAAGGTTTCCACGTAAAAATCTTGGTGTTATGTGTGTTTCTGATGTGTTGTTGATTCATGCTTTCATGGTTAATTATCAGATCTCAGAATAAGGTTAATAAGTTGAATAAGTTTTGAATTTCTATGACAACCGATTCACCCCCCCTCTCAGTTGTTTTCCCTTGTATTGCCAACAATAATCACCTCCCCATGATCCTAGAGTAGAGGCATATCCCTTGGCCAAGGAGCGCCAAAACCTAAGGTGGTCGCATACAATATCTCCTTTAACCCAACCAACAAGTCCACCTTGAACAACTTCCTCGCAATTATCTCAGCCTTGGCCTTTGGTGTGCAAATATCTAGTAGAATAGTGCAAGGAACCTAGAGGCTATGTTGGTATCAACCTGGTATGATTCACCATCATCCAAAAAGGATTTGCTCAAGATAATCTTCACTATGACTAGGGTTAGAGCATCATCATTGAGGAGAATGTCTTAGGGTTAGAAGTTAGATATCTAACATTTAAATGTAGATTCGATCAATAAAATAGAGAAATAAAACAACACACAAAAAAATTATAGCAGCAAAAAGACAACACAAAGAATTTAACATGGTTCACCCAATATGGGTACATCCACAAAACCACATCCATCCAATGATTTTATTATCCAATGCAAAACATATTACAATCTTGCAAATAATGCCTTACTGCAACTCCCATCCCAACTTCTTATTACAAGATTTTTAGAAGCTTCCAAAAATTAGGGTTTTACAAAGTCATTTTTTATTTTGTCGATGATGAAGCAAAAAATAGGAGAATTTTTTTTTGGGGGGGCTACTGCCCCTAAACCCCCACTTGGGGCCCAGCCCAGCCTCGGACCCTGGTGAGGATACATGAAGAGTGTACAGTGTTGCATGATCAATTGCCACATACCAACAATCTCCCACTTGGAGACTAATCTTGGATGAAACCATTGCACTTACAACTCCCACTGGAAATAAGCACCTTGGACCCTGCTGCTCTGTTATACTTTTAACCATGAAGACCAACCAAAGCTAAAGATGGGCTCAACTTCTCCCTTTTCATTTCCTTTGTAAACATATGTGCTGGATTGACATTTGTATGTATCTTTTCCAACTTTATATTTCCATTCTCCAATACTAACCGAATGAAATGATATCTCAGTTGTATGTGTTTGGTTTTAGAGTGTAAGGTAGAATTATTTGCAAGATGTATAACACTCTGGCTATCTGTAAATAAGTGATTTTTAGCCTATTGTTTTCCCAACTCTTCCATTAAAAGTTGCAACCATATCATCTCCTTTGCTGCCTCTATTGCAGCAACATACTTTGCCTCTGTGGTGGATAAAGCAAAAACCTTTTGCAATCGATAAATTCAACTCATTGTTGTCCCACCAACTATGAATATGTAACCTATGGTACTCCGCCTAGTATCTATATCCCCTACCAAATCTGAGTCAACATAGCCTTTTAAATCAATATTAGAGCCCCCAAAACATAAACATTTATTGGATGTACCTCTCAAGTACCTGAGAATCCATTTTATCGCATTCCAATGCTCAACTCTAGGATGACTCATATACCTACTAACAACTCCTACAACATGTGCAATATCCAGTCTTATGCATACCATGGCATACATTAAACTACCTACAGCTGAAGCATATGATACCCTGGACATTTTTTCTTCCTCCTCTTGTGTCTTTGGACACATATATTTTGTCAATTTAACATGACTAGGAAAAGGTGTGCAAACAACTTTGGCATTCTCCATATGAAATCTTTGTAACACTTTATCAATATAATTAGCCTGAGATAAAAATAATTTTCTATTTTTCCTATCTCTTGTAATCTTCATACCAAGGATTTGTTTCGCTTCCCCTAAATCCTTCATAGAAAAATAATTTGCTAACTGATGGTTTAACTCCTTAATGTGAACCATGTTAGACCTCGCTACAAGCATATCATCAACATATAAACATAAAATAATGTAGCTATCATCATCTAACCTCTTAAAACAGACACAATGGTCTGAATTACACCGACTATAGCCATGCTCAACCATAAAGCTATCAAATTTAATATACCATTACTAATGTGCTTGCTTCAAGCCATATAAACTTTTCTTCAATTTGCACACCAATTTCTCCTGACCTTTGACCTCAAATCCTTGTGGTTTTTTCATATATATTTCCTCTTCCAAATCACCATGGAGAAAGGTTGTTTTAACATCTAGCTATTCTAAATGCAAATTTTCAGTAGCCACAATACTTAAAATAGTGCGTATAAAAGTCATTTTAATAACCGGAGAAAAAATCTCATCAAAATCAATACCCTTTTTTTTTGTGTAAATCCCTTTATAACTAACCTGGATTTGAATATTTTCTTACCTCCATCCTCCTCTTTCAACCTATAAACCCATTTGTTTGGTAAATATTTTTTACCTATAAGCAACTTGCATAAATCCCAAGTCTGATTTCTCAGCAAGGAGTCCATTTCTTCTTCCATTCCATGCTCCCACTGAACCTTGGTATCCACCTACATAGCTTCATCATAACATTTTGGTTCACCAAAATATGTTAATAAAATAGAATACAAAGAGTGAGAATATTTTTTTGGAGGTCTACTTATCCTTGAAGTCTGTCTAACATTCACTGGAGTTTGTGGTATTTGTTGTTGTTTTTGTGAAGCATGAGGAACCACTGGAACATCATTGTTTGGTGTATCATCTAGCACTACATAATCATTTTCTTTCTTCGCATGCTGCTGCAACTAATCTTTGTACAACACTTTCTCATTGAATATGATATCCCTGCTTCTTACAATTTTCTAATTTTCAAAATCCCAAAGCCTATAACCAAATTCATCAATGTCATATCCAACAAATATACATTTCTTTGATTTTACATCAACCTTGGTTCTATTTTCAGAATCTACATGTGCAAATGCTTCACAACCGAAGGTTTTGAGAAAAGAATAATTCACCTTCTTACCTGTCCATGCTTCATCTGGAATACCACAACCAAAAGGATTAGAGGGACCTCTATTAATTAAATAAACAGTAGTGTTTGCAGCCTCTTCCCACATGTTTAAAGGCAGCCCAACATGCAATCTCATAGTTCGTGCATGCTCCATTATTGTTCTATTCATGTGCTCAACCACTCCATTTTCCTGTGGAGTCCCTAGAACCATTTTTTTCCTATGAATACCATCAGAGGAACAATAATCTTCAAAATATTTGCTGCAATACTCACCACCATTATCAGATCTGAGACATTTTAACTTTTTACCTATCTCATTCTCAACCAAGCTTCTCCATTTTTAAAAAGTTTCAAATACATCAGATTTCTTCCTAAGGAAATAAATCCATACCTTCCTTGTTGCATCATCAATAAAAGTGACATAATACCGAGAGCCACTAAGAGAAGATACTTGAGCTAGTACCCACACATCTGTATGCACAAGCTCCAATTTCTCATCTTTCTTTTGCTTCCCATCCTTGAGAAAACTAACACTCTTTTGTTTTTCATACACACAACTTTCACAAAAATCCATATTAACACATTTTAGACCTGGTAAAACATTATTTGAATGAAGTACTTTCATACCTTTTGCACTCATATTCCCAAGTCTGTTATGCCATAGTGTTGATTTAGAATCCACAACAACTATATGATTTTCTGCCTGTTGAACTACAACAATTGTTCCTGAACATTGATTTTTATCTACAATAGCTAAAGTAGAAGGAACAATATGACCTGTACAAAGATATAAAGTGCCTACTTTCACACCTTTTGCTACCACTACGACACATTTTGTAACCTTCAAATTTTTATCATTAAATGTAACAACACAAACTTCATCATCTAGTTTCCCTGCTGAAATAAAATTTCTGTTTAACTTTGGAACGTGCCTGACCTCATGTAGTAGCCAATGATTCCCATTCTACAACTTAATCTTGATTCTTTCCTTTCCAACAATCTGACAAGGTTCATTATCTCCCAAATAAACCAGTCCAAAATCCCCTTGGACATAATAAAAAAAAATACTTCTATGGGGCGTAGCATGAAATGAAGCCCCTGAATCTAACACCCAAGAATCATCAGCATTATCAAGGGAATGAATCAAAGCATCTTCATCAGATTTATTACTTACCACATTTTCCTCTTTATTGCTTTCCTTTTTGTCTCCTTTATTTTTCCAAGACCAACAATCTTTCTTTAAATGACCCAGCTTACCACAGTACCAGCAATCCTTCTTTTCTTTGGATTGGGACCTTTTGTCCTTTGATTTTCCTCATGACTTCCCATGACTTCCAGAATTGTTTCCTCTCTTCTTTGTTCTGCCCCTGCTTTCTGCATTCAAAATGCTATCTGATGTGGATGTTCCACCTAAGATTTTCCTATGAATTTCCTTACTCAAAATAACACCAACAACATCATCAGGTTTCAATGTATTCAGACTAGAAATAGAATTGCTAACAACCATTACCAAGTTATTCCAACTTTCAGGAAAATAACGTAGAATCAAAAGAGCCCTAACTTCATTAAATTTTACATTTACAGAAGTTAATTGACTGGTAACTATATTAAGCTCATTTAAATGATCATCAACTAACCCACCTTCTACCATTTTCATATTAAATAAACACTTCATAAGAAATACCTTATTTGAAGCAGAAGGCTTTTCATATAACCTCGTCAGGGCTTGCATCAACTCTTGAGTTGTCTTTTTTGTTGTAATATTGAACGCCACCAATTGTTCCAGGCATAAATGAATACTACCAAGTTCCTTTCTATCCAAAATATCCCAGTCCTCATCAGACATTGTTGAGGGTTTCTTGGTTTTCGCTTCCAATAGCTGCCATAAATCCTTCTGATAGAGGTAGTCCTCCATTTGCATCTTCCATGACTAATAGTTCTACCCGTTGAACTTCTCAACCTTCAACTTACCCTCATTTCCCATTACTCCCACTCAATCGTAAGATGCCAACTCAACCACGAGACCTTCCTGCAGAGGATGACCAAACACAACCTTGCTCTGATACCACTTGTTAGGGTTAGAAGGTAGATGTCTAACAGTTAAATGCAAATTTGATCAATAAAACAGAGAAATAAAACACACAAATTTTTTTTATAGCAACAACAAGACAACATAGAGAATTTAATGTGGTTCACCCAATATGGGCTACATCCACAAAACTACAACCATCCAATGATTTTATTATCTAGTGAAAAACATATTACAATCTTGTGAATAATGCCTTACTACAACTCCCATCCCAACCACTTATTACAAGCTTTTTAAAAGCTTCCAAAAATTAGCATTTTACAAAGTCATTTTTTATTTTGTCAGTGATAAAGTGAAAAGTAGGAGAAATTTATTTTCTCAGGGGCTACCACCCCCAAACCCTCACCTGGGGCCCGGCCCAGCCCTGAACCCTAGTGAGGATACATGAAGAGTGTACAGTATAGCATGATCAATCACCACATACCAATAGAATGTCCTTTAGTCTCTAGCCTGTGATCATCCCCTTGAATGCCATTTTCCTAACCATGCTCTCCAACTGAATCAAATTAACCCCCAACCATACTCACTACAAATGCAAAGGCACACGTTAAAGCTTCTAACTATGAATTTGTGTTTATGTATGTTGCCTTATAAAAAGGTGGATTTAATTCCTTTTTTAACCATTTTGCACATGTTTGTGTGTGCCCATCAAAAATTCCAATCTGTTTGTGATGTTTTTCTTCCATCTTGCACTTGTGATGGCCAAAGTATGATTAAAATACCCCTGTGAAAGGGCATGCCAATCTCCTAAATAGATGTTTCGTAAAGTTTCATGCTCAGAGAGAGAAGTTCTTCATTAATATGATAAGACCGTTATTCACGATCGCTAAGAGATGATGAACACCGTCATGCAATGATGTGTCCAACCTAATGTATTTTCCACCATAATCAATCCACCCTAGAAAACCTAACACTCCCACCTTTCCCGCCAAATGAATTTGAATATATAGGCCCCAACACCACAATATGAGTTGGGAATCGCCCAATGAATCTACCCACACACCCTGGTCCAAATATTGAGATCTAAGCTTTCCACAACGTTGTTGGTGGAAAGCAAAGGAGAGACACAATTTGTATCTATTTGAGTGTCATTCCAATGCAAAATGATGCCCAACAAAGGAGATGATCATGCACATAGTTAATCTTATTTCGCCATCAGAATTTTCACAATAATAAGTATGGAAAGTTGTTTGCCTAACCTCCCACAATATTGACCAGTAATGGAAATAAATGTTGTGTATCCAGTTAGGGGAAATCAAAATGACCATACTCATTTTCCAACCTATTACATCTTCATGCCCCAATAACAGACTTCCGACAAACCTTGCATGTGGGAAGTCGCCCGCCCAACCACCCACTTAATATATTTAATTATTGAGAGGACTGTTAGATAAAAATTTAATTATAGTGGACCAAGGAAATAATTTTAATTTAATTTTAATTAATATTGGAGAGAAAATGATAATTAATTAAATAATTAAAAAAATTAATATAGATATAATTAAAAAATTAAGATAAATTATATAATTATTATGGATGAAAAGAAGGGATATTAGCTTAATTAAATAATTAAAATAAATATGGATAGAAGAATTGATGAGGATAATGATAATATGAGAAGATGAAAATACATTAGTCATTTTTAGGTGTCTACATTTTTCCCCTCTTTGAGATAATATGTTTTATGGTGTTGTTTTGAAGAACTTAGATTAGTATGAAACAAATTTTATTGGTGACATGTTCTAGTATGCCTCAATGTACTAAGGGATGGAGGTAGGATGCTCCCTCAAAAGACTGGATAAAGAAAATATTTTGGTTGGGCTCACGATAAGAAGATTGGTTAGGTCTAGTGAAAGAAAGGTAAACAAAATGGAGCTGGGTGATAAAAAAACGGGAAAAGTGGAATGAAATATCATGGAGGGAAACTAAGGCTAGAGGGAATAATTAAGGTTTTAGGGACTATTTATAGGTATGAGAAGAGTTATTTATCCTCATTTACACTCTACAATTTAAGAAATATAGAGCCTTTACAGCATCCAGAGTGAAGCAGTCAATGAGATGGCAGACATTTCTAGAAGTATTCATTAGTTCCAAAGTGTGTGCGAGTCTTTTGGTGGCTAGTTAGTGTAGGACCAACGATAAGTACCTAAGCTCTAGGTCACTAGGGGTAGCTTTAGGTACATTTATGAGGGGTAGGAACTAGGTTTTTTAAAACTGCAATATAGGCTAGAAATGTGTGAAGGGAAACTTTGCACATTTGATGTGCTATTGCACATCTGATCAGTGATGCGGCAAAATGACACACTATTGCACATGTATAAGGAAATGTTGTGCATTTGATAGAATCACACAATTGATGGATAATGCAATGCAAATGATAGGAAACAATGCACAATTGATAAAATTGTGCAACAAATAGGAAATTATGTGTATTTGATGTGAAAATGCGCAAATATTAGCAATGCAATACAACTAATAAAGTCGCACAAATGATGAAAAATGAAATGTAATTGATAGTCATGTAAATAAGGGATAATACAATGCATTTGATGCAAAGATAGATTAAGATAATTTTATTAAGGCTAATGTTATGCATGTAATGATTGCAAGAGGATTTGGATCAAGTGATATCATGGGAGTGACACTTGATGACCATGATGCTTAGGAGTTAGCTGATGGAGGAAAAAAAGGAATTCATAGGAGCTATGGGCCTATCTTATATCACACAAATGTTTGAGGCTTGGGCTAACCTCACCATGATGAGTGCATTGGTAGAGCGATGGAACAATGAGCATAATGCCTTCATCTTACCAACTAGGGAGATTATTATCATTTTGGAGGATGTCTAAGGGATTT
The DNA here is from genome assembly GCA_007258455.2 of Sequoia sempervirens. Taxonomy (NCBI): domain Eukaryota; kingdom Viridiplantae; phylum Streptophyta; class Pinopsida; order Cupressales; family Cupressaceae; genus Sequoia; species Sequoia sempervirens. The sequence goes on along the minus strand of VDFB02079331.1, from coordinate 45,596 downwards.
TATAAATTCTAATCCGAGGAGAGAGTGCCTTGAGTAGGATATCCTTGAAAAATGAACTCGAGATAGAGGATGAAGAGATAAACCTAAGGGAAACTATGGATAGGTTTGATAGGTTGCCTATCCTACTTACAGGAGCAATTGATGGAGTATTGGTACATAATCATCAATTGAAGGGATTTTTTGTTAGTTGGGGGAGGGTTTTGGAGAGATTGATAGAGGATAACATTATTTTTGCATGGGGGCCATTCGTACTCACCCAAATTTATTGTGGCATGCACCAGATGGTCTACAAATATGGGGCCACCTTAGCATGGGATTTTATTGTAGTGACTCAACTAGTGACATACAAAGTGTAAGGGATAGGATTTCCTTATGTATATATCTATGTAGGCATGGTGACACTTAGATGAATAGGATACCTATGGTATTAGAGGCGAGCACTAGATGATTCAGAAACCATTACATGGAGGTTGTGGAGAGATTGTGAGGCATGGTAGGATGATGCAAAGTAGCTACCCTATTGAAGACAACCCAAATAATTGATTGGGAGGACATCACATATCATTAAGAGGTATATGTCTAAGTGTGTATGAAATTAGTTTGGATAGAGGTAGGGTCAGCTTATTAGAGAGGTGGTGATTTTGAGGACATAATGAGAGATTGCAGACTAGGAGATGATGATATCCCCAAACATAATGAGTATAGACTTTGATGGTTTAACATTGATGTCATGGGATCTGTAGGTGGATGTGGTGGACGAAGTTATGACTACTGATTATGATGCATGGTGGGTGAGACACAAGCCCACACAATTGATGTGACTAGGAGGAGGTATCCTTGGGCAACAAGTGAGAGGAGTAGAGGGAGGACAAAGGGTACAATGAAGGAGATTCAAGAATATTGAAATGAAGGGAGGGAGGATAGGGGAGATTATGGAGATGGAGGAGGATATAATGATAATGGGTGGGGAGAGAATGCTCCAATTGGAGGATGGGGATAGTTGGAGGTAATTGTGGGAAGAGATGATGATACCCATATATGATTGGCTATGGCTTTATTAGAGTGAGATGAGGCTCGTAGATAGAGAGATGAGGCCATGATTTATACAGATCAAGAATGAATAGAGAGGGATAACATTTAGGTACAACTAGCCCAATGGAGATTGAGAGGGATGAGCTACAAATGCAACTATCCAAGGTGATAGGAGAGAGGGATGGTCTGAGGATGGAAAGAGATATCGAGGTGGTTCAATAATCGAGAGAAGAAGCAACATTATGCAAAGGATTAGTGAGATAGCTTAGGGACCTCTAAGAATAGTTGTGATAGAGATCATGAGGTTTAAACAGGAGGCCACATATTATAGATCACTATATGGAGAGAAATTCCTCTAGAGTAGTAGACACCTAATTTTATTTCTTAGAGACAATCTAGGAGGAGAAGATCACATAGGTTGGCGATTCAAGGTACCAAGGGGCCACCACCAATATAGCCACCAATAGGGTCATCAAGACCATCACAAGGAACTCAATCATTTTGAGGGAGGGAGCTCATCCTAGTACTATGTACTAGGTTTTGTAGACTATGCATCATTTTTCCTATAGACTATGTAGATGTATATCTATGGATCATGTACCCCACGTACAAATTATGACATTGTATTATGACACATTCTACATTTTTGACACATTTTATGAGATGAGATCATATTTTGGTAACGTATATATGTTATTGATGTTATATGATGATGTTTTTAACATTCCTAATATATGATTCTATGATTGCGATGATATGATGATATACATGTTATTAATATGACTTGATTTTTGTTTCTATAGATGTGATTTTATTATGAATTTATAATTATGATAACTATATGCATGTTATGATTGATATTTTGTATGTAGGAAATGTGTGAATACAAATAATACAATGATGACAATTAGACCATTGATTAAATATCAGATGAATCCTATAAAGATATATGAAATATATAGAAAGGATTATATGTACATATTATATTACAAAACCATTAGGATACCCTGAAGGACTAGGAAAATAATTTTGTGAGATGAATGTTGTCGATGGGATCTTCTAAAGGTTCCCATTCAAGAGTAACAAGTTGATAAGCCAAAATATCCAGAGGATGCTATGATAACAAAAGGTCCTATCGATTTAGGCTCAAATTTTCCTTTCCTATCTCAGTCTTGCTAATGATTTTGACTTTATTTTAGGACAAGGTCACCTACTTCAAAATTTTAGGTTTTGATATTTTTATTATATCTACAACAAAGGCTATTTTAATATGATTGTAAGTGATTTAGTGTATTGAGATGTCTTTCGCCAAGTAATTCTAGCTCATGCAATCTAGATACCTGATACTCATCATCATCAATGATATGTTGCAAAGATACCATTAGGGAAGGAAGCTCAACCTAGATATATATATATATATATATAGATATATATATATATATATAGATATATATATATGACATAGTAAGTGAAAGCAATTATGTGAATGTGTGTGAGGATGTGTATACCTTTATGTAATTATCTATTGAATGAGTGTGAAGAAGTGTGAAAATATTCTTATCCCCAAGTGCACATATAAATGCATGAACCAATAAAAGCACATATCTAAGCATGTAGCTACAAGTGTAAATATCTATTGTATGCATGCATAAAGATGATAAACGAGAGAGAGCAATTACTTAAGTATGTAGGTGCAAGTGCATAAATCTATTTGATACGTGCATAAGGATGAATCTATATTCATATGTGTAGATCAAGATTTGTCCAAGTATTCCTACGCATGCATGTCAATAACGAAGAGTGGAAACTTAGAAGAGAATAGAAAAAGAAAAAGGAGAGAAAATTATAATAAGATTATATTCTTGTATTTGTATATCAATTTTTATGAATTTTTTATTAAACTTATTTATAGATACAAAAAAATAATATACAGGAGTATGATTACATTTACAAATGCAAGTGAATACATACATGTATTTGCATCTTTATGCTTATGCTTGGATAAATACAAATGACCTTATATGAAAATATTTTTTAAGTTAACTAAATTTGCATGTGCATGCCTATATAAAATATTTGTATATTTAAATAAAAGAGTAGACATATTTGCAAGAAAAAATACAAGATATACAAGATATATTTTGTGTGAAATTATATATCTACTAAATACTAATGAATAAGAGGTTCTTATTTAATTCCTTCAACTTATGCATTTTAATTTGATTCCTTTTTTATGCATCCAAAATCTCAAGTTTTCTTTCATAATATTTTTTGTATCTCTTATATTTTTTCTTGTATGTACATGCAAATTTAGTTACCTTATAAAGATTTCCATATAAGTTCATTTCTATTTATCCATAGACATAAAGATGCAAATATATGTATCATACTCGTATATTATTCATAAGAATTGATACACAAATACAAGAATACAAATTTAGTATTATTCTCTCTCCTCCTTTTTTTAATATTTTTTAAACTTTCATCTTAATTATTGGCATACACACTAGGAATATTTGGACAAATCTTGATCTACACATGAATATAGATTCATCCTTATGGATTCACCCAATAGATTTATGCATCCGCACCCACATGCTTAGATAGTTTCTCTCTTGTTCGTCTTTGTGTATGCATACAATATATATCTACACTTGCACCTACATGCTTAGATAGTTCTCTCTCTTGTTCATCTTTGTGTATGCATACAATAGATATTTACACTTGCACCTACATGCTTAGATAGTTTCTCTCTTGTCCATCTTTTTGTATGCATACAATATATATCTACACTTGCATCTACATGCTTAGATATTTGCTCTCTCTTGTTCATCTTTGTGTATGCATATAATAGATATTTACACTTGCACCTACATGCTTAGATAGTTTCTCTCTTGTCCATATTTTTGTATGCATACAATATATATCTGCACTTGCACCTATATGCTTAGATAGTTGCTCTCTCTTGTTCATCTCTATGTATGCATACAACAAATATTTACACTTGCGCCTACATGCTTAGATTTATTGAGTCTTACATTAATATGTACACTCTCATTCAATAGATGTACACATCCTCACACACATTCGCATAGCTGCATTCACTTACCATGTAATCCATATATTGACTTTCTTTTATACATTTACATTCTCTACCTTATATCCTCCTATGCAGATTTGCATTACATTCTAATATTTAAACATATTTCATTTTTATGCTATCTTACTCTTCTTTTTATTTTTCATTTTTTTTCTTTTCTCTATTAATTTTATTTCATTGGGATATTCCTCTACTTTTCTCCTCCTATTTTTCTCCCTTTTCATAGGGTTAGCTGACTAATTTGGCCTCTTTCCTTGTTGGATAGATTCTCCCATATCTATTTAAACTCTCCTGGCTTGTTACTATTTTTCCCATTTTCTTTTCTAACTCAATCTCATTTTGATGATGGATCATGGAGCATGATCCTAAAGATTGATGTTAGTAAATATTACATAGTCAAATTCAGAAATCTATTGAGATTGATATCATGGGCTGAAAAAATCATTATTTTTGTTCAACTATTAGAGTTTCATAGTAAAGTTGATAAAATATTTAAAAATTCATTCTAGAGACACTTCTCATGTTGTATAAAGTCCTAACTATTGTCCCTCTCCCTAGCCTAATGAGAATGGCATTGTCTAGTGTTAGGCCAACATTCTATACCTGAGATTGCTTTTGGCCTTTTGCTTTCCGACCATCATGTAACATACACGTTGTCCTACGTAAGCACGTATTTAAACTTCGTCACACCCATCACATCTACATCAACAAACTCATTAAGTACCCAAATGACACGGGCACAATTCAAAAATGGTCCTTCACATAATCATTTTAGGAATGCTCTTTGTCATCATCAATTTTGGCCTCATCTATTTATAAATTTAACTAAAGAACAATCATATCAATAAATGATTCTATTCAAGAGTGTAATCTCCTTAGTAAAAAGGGTTATTCAAAGAGTTGAATCTTGTCATCATTATGACTTCACATTAAGAGTATAAAGCAACCAAGCAGGTGACAACTCATACTTAATAGGCAATCCCACCTATGGCTCCAATCAAGTAGCAATTTATAAACTCAAGTGATCAACCTAATCACATAGGTGAGTCTCAACCATGGTATAACCTATTTCTAGGATAAAGTCAACAATCATCAATCAGTCCAATCATGTCGATTAACATAAACCTATGTGTTCCAAACAAGGATCAAATAAACAACCCAACCTTGGTTCCGATGGATAACAAGTAAATATCCCAAACCAGTAGGTAATTCCTAACTTAGGGTTTTCATTCATTAATCAAATAGAATTCTTAACCCAAATAGGTTATTATCAACCTAGGGTTTCATTCAGTAGTAAAGTAATGATCAAGTGATCATACAAGTATAGATTAGAAATATGACATCTCATCCTATCATATCTTTCATACTATCATTGTTGATGTGTTGCTAAACCTTATCATCCCTAAGGTTTCCAAGCATTACAAGCTAACAGTGTCAAGTCACTTCATGACATTGATACATTTCACATTATACATGTAGTGTAGGATATCTATGTATAGAAACATCATCTAAGTTCCCATATAGGTATATATAAGAGTAATAAATCACTCCCATAAGCTATTCAATATTTCATCAATTCTATTATATAATATGAATGATAACTATCACTCCTTGCTATGGAGTAAGTAAAACACTCATAAGGAAATAATATCAATAAGACTTTTTCGTTCCTACAAGCAAACTAATGCAATTTCCAATTTAAACACACAAGGAAATCAATCTTTTAGTAAAAAGATAAAACATGAAGAGAATAGAATCCCATGCCTGTTAATTACTTATTCCAATTGAATCACTGGATCTCAAGCTTGCACCCCTCTTAAAATCAACTTAGCAACAAATCCCTCTCAATTTCTCTCACTAAAGATTCCTCACAATAACTCTCAGTAAAAACAAGAATCTCTCAATGAAAAATTAGTAGAATGGAGCAGTGTAATGAAGCATAGAAGAAGTGTCTCCAAATGAGGTGAAAATTCCTCATATTTATACCGAAAACCAATATCTACAACCTACAATCAAGGATTATGCTATGACACTTCTCATCCATATACCATCGACTTAGCTTAATAATGAAAAGGTGACAAATTTCAATCTCAATAGTCACTCAAACAGGATAGCAGATTGACCCAATGCTTGCCAACATCATTTTGACTGGTTCATAAAGCACCTGATTCAATTTGGAAATCAACTTACAGGTTAAATAGACTTCTAAATGAAACACAAGATTCATAATATGGCGCCAACCATTCATCACATTTCCTATTCTTAAGCTTGCAGATTACACAATGAAATAATTTAGTATTCACTTGGCTGTGTTTTACCATGTTGACTTGGTCATTGATATTACATTTGACACATAACAAGTGAGTTGACTTCACTCAAAATAGCGCTACCTTATTTATTATCATAGCACATTGAAATTAGCTTTCCTCCTTCACATCACGCATAACACATTAATTCATTATGCTTTATTTATTAAATATGAGCTATTCATTCTTATTTCTTTAATGCAAGATAGCCTATGCATACTGATAATGTTCACTCAAATATAAGCTATGCATGGTTTTCTATTTTAGAAATGTTTTCAAAACTTTCAACTCTCATGTGTGGGCTTTATTCTTCTATCATATGCTATCAACCCATACACATGGCATCAATGCCTCGTGTGCAAGGTTATGCATGGGTTATGTAGCGCCATGTATTTTGCACTTTTTCTTATGTGCTATCCAAATTCATTTTATATCATTTTAAGCTATGTAATGACTCATTAAGACCACACCATTTTTTTGATAATATATAATATATATCCTCTAATATGCGCTATATATATCCATTTAATCAACCATAAATAATATATATAGTATATATATACATAACATCCAATCTCATATGTATATACATATATACATATACTCATTGATAAATAAATTCATTTAAATAATCCATTGGATATTCAAATGGATATGACCAAGTTACCATTTTCACAAACAATATCACATGCATATATACATACACTAATATTTACCCATATATATTTATATACAATTCAATAATAATGATATATATATGTTTATACATATATACTTATATTAATATATGCATATACATTTTCATCATGTACTTCCCACACATATTAGTATATGATTATATACATATATTACACATATATATCCTTAGTTTGATTAAACACATATATTCACAATCCCATTGAACGACTTATATACACAAAGTGTATATATCGAGCGTCAATCAAATATAAACACATAAGGAAGAACTCATATAAGACAATAGACTCAATCACATAATTTAATCCAAGAATGATCCTAACAGAAATCATGATCCTGTCTAATGCAAACACAACATGTCTAAAGGATGACTTACCAATATCCTAAGAATATTACTTGACTCAACTATTCTTAGAAGTGAGTGTGTGTGTGAAATCTCAATAAGGTTTCATTAGGGGTTACCTAAACAATCACTTCTCTTGAGTGATACTTCCCCTCCCTTCTAATGGATTGAATCTATCCCTACAACTAGCTTAGTAGAACACCAAGGTAGTTAGATGTTCATAGTAAATCGATTTACATCATAACACATTTGTATCATCAAAGTATTAGAATGTTCATATTGGAATACCTAGCATTCAAAACATATTCATTCCTTGAAATCAATAACATCTTATTGCATATTTTAGTATTTCATTCATCTAACAAACATATTAAAGTCACCATTAACATCTTCCATCATATTTACTCATAATGGTAAAAGTAACTTGGTAATTATGAAATAGGATGTGATATAACCAACTTGTGTGAAAGCCACTAAGAGTGTTATTTTGATTGACATCTACCTACATGCAGACTGTACTTGAGAGTACCTCAAGCATTCACACGATATGAAATCTATTGCAAATATTATTTTGATTGATAACTAGCTTCATATGGAGTATGCCATGTATTTTTCAATATTAAGTTATCAACTCAATATATTTTGCTCACTTTGGATCAAAAGAGGATATTATTTCTTATTTTTTAAAGACTTCCCATTGACATATTAAATTAAGAACATCATGAAAGTTGTAACAACCAACTCCTTCTAAACACGGGTTTGCCAAAAGTTTTACACCAAAGGTTAATAATAATTGAGCAAGGTATATGAGATTTTTAAAAAAAAAAAACAAGAAACAACTATGCAACTGCATATTATCTCAAATAGATACAACAAATGCATCATCATTTACTGTTTCCACTAAAAAATATTAACATGTATCTATTTCAATAAATCATTTGAGTAAGCTATTAAAAGTAACTGCAAGATAAGGGTCAGAGTTCCATATCTGGTTCTTACTATCTTCCAAGACTCGACATGCCACTTGCAAGAGGGAGAGGATCATCCAGGTGCTTTACCTCCAATGTTGGACTTAAGCGATTCCCCTCACATCTTTCTAACCAAAAGTGGCCCTACCATCATCATTTACTATTCTACACGTGTGGAAAGAAAGTAGATTACCAAAAAATTCAAAAAATTATCTATGCACTTGATATTGATGTCCTTGATCCAACAAAAAAATTTGAATTTTGATACATACCAAAAAATTTGTGTTAGCAAGTAAACTTATGTCTAAATTGTAACTGGTTTGACTTCAAAACTTAATTAAGAAAAAATATTCAATGAAACACTATGAAACAAATTGCATGCACTAGATATCGTTGTTACAAATCTAAATTCGAAAAAAATAGAATTTTATCCTTCATAGAAAAAAGTTATGTGTTAACAAGTACACGTCACTCTCTAAAAATGGTGTTTACCATTAAAAAATAGTTATCGAAGGAGATGGAAAAAGAAATGCAATTTGATTCTAATTTTTCTTAAAAAATTATATTTATAATCTACAAACAAAATTTCAAAAATCACTAGTTTGCATCATCTTCAAATTCCTCACGATTTAGCCACTATAGGTGTCTGAAAGTGAATAAAAGTCCAAAATATTCATTTCAATGTCAAGTTTGGCCAAAAGTGTAAACCACTATTGTGGGATCACCCATCAAGTTATCAAATCAATATATTTCACTCACTTTGGATCAAAAGAGGATATTACTTCTTGTTTTTTTAAAGATTTCCCATTGACATTAAATTAAGAACATCATGAAAATTGTAACAACCAACTCCTAAACACAGGTTTACCAAAAGTTTTACACCAAAGGTTAATAATCATTGAGCAAGGTAAATGAGATTTAAAAAAAAAAAACAAGAAACAACCATGCAACTGCATATTATCTCAAATAGATACAACAAATGCATCATCATTTACTGTTCCCACTGAAAAGATTAACATATACATATTTCAATAAATCATTTGAGTAATCTATTAAAAGTAATTACAAGATAAGGGTCAGAATTCCATATCTAGTTCTTATTGTCTTCCAAGACTCAACATGCCACCTGCAAGAGGGAAAGCATCATCTAGGTGCTTTACCTCCAACCTTGGACTTAAGCGATCCCCCACACATCTTCCTAACCAAAAGTGGCCCTACCCTTCAATGAAAAGCTTAGTTGGGAACCCTCTCAGATTGCCATATTTTTTCTGGTATTATTCCCTACTTAACTAACTCTATCACACTACTAATTGACAAGTGCACGCAATGGAAACCACACTCACTATGGCCACAATTTTTATAACTTAAGTACAACTGCTACTTAAAGCGAAGTCATAGTTCATCCACCCTGCTCAACTTAGAAAAACACTTCTGACCTAGGTATACTGGAACTAATTGTCTCTCCCAAAAAACCCTGACACAAGGTTCATAACACAATATGGCTTGTTTTTCTATTGATATTTAACTAGGTTGACAAAAGAAAGGACCTTTCTTGAACCCCCATGTTACTTGGCATAACTCTCGGGTATTGGCTCTTGCCACTAGTTCAAGGTCTTAAGATTCATGTTTTTTTTTCCCACATAGGGTTTTCTATTCTCATAGGAAGTCTTCTTGGAAGTCGCATGCCAACTCAGTGGTTGAATTTGTCCTAATAGGAATTAGGTATAATTAGTGAAGTCAAACATAAAGGCCTCCTCTTGGAAGCTTACAAGTTAAATAAATAACCCTAGAAGGGTTTTACCCATTCAAGATAGGGTGGTCTTTTAGAAATTCCCAATATTTTCATGTTATTTTATTAAGAAAGAAGGCAATAATTTAAGAGGGTTTCGACTTAATCATAACAACTTTGCATTCCAAAGTAATACATGTCCTCATAAATGAAAGATTCAAAAAACAGACAAGGAATCACTCCTATACCGAGGCAATCTTACCAATTAGTGCCAACTGCATTCTAATACTCTTACTTGACTCTTTTCAAAGTCTTGTGCATTAGTTTCATCAACAATTATATTATAGAAGAAATATCTAAATCCTTGTCTAGGTCAAAATTCACACAAACTACATAGGCACCTTCATGTTCAATCACATATTCGAGCTCATGACTCTTTTAATAAGATTATCCTCTTTCATGAAGAATAAAGGAGCAAACAAATACATAATATTCAGATTAAGCCACAATTATGGTATCACACCTTTCAAATCTTAATAAGAAACTAATAAACCAATTTTGTTTAGTCCAATAACTTAGACTTCAGCATGTGTAAACATGTCAATGAATACAACTCATACAAGCTTTAAATCTGCCAACTCTCAAAGTTGTTCAAAGAAATGGGAGAGAATAGAAGCATAGATTACATTCCTATTGACAGATAGGTGTAGATGAGAGTTGAAAATATTTTTTTTTGAAAATGAATCATGCAAAACCAAACTCAACTCTAGCATTACTGGTAACAAAGAACTGATCTTCCCTATCATTATTCAGACTCGTTCTTCTTTTGGTTTGAAGATAGACCTTTTAAAACACAAAAAATGCCTAAGATAGCATCCCAATCCACTTTTTCCAACCCCAACAAAAACACTAAAATGAGTATATATAATCATAGACCGAATCCCACTTCCAAACCATTTTTGAAACAGTTACCAAATTGTTCCAATTTTACCTCCATTGCCTAAATATGGACTCATGGGATAAGGACAAGAATCAGTTTTTTAAACCCAATGGTTCTCATAGGTTAATAACCCTATAATCTCCACCACAATGGTTTACCCAATGAAACAAAACAAGCAGCGATTAAAATCACATTTCTCTCCCCACGTCATTCAAAGGTCTCTCAATATATATCCAAGCAAAAATCGGTTGAAATAAACTATTGATAGTGCTCATCATATAGCAGGTCACCACGTATCAAAAGATGGAATAACCATGACCAACCTGCAACCTTAATACTAGACCACAACCAATGCATAAATAGAGGAAAAATAGTCGACTCAAGATTCACTAAGCCACCATGTATAAGGAAAATCGCAGCTTTATTATAATTCAAATCATTTGCTAAGATATAAAATGTGTTGTCACCTTTTATTGTGAAAGGTAAAAGATCATCATAAGGTATCGAGCTAGCAAAAATGATTTTCTCATCTTTTTAAGGAAAAGCGTTGAGCCAACATGCCACTAGTGACTTATTTAAAACAGCAAAGAAAAGGTTAAGGTAACCTTTAAACAAGGCGACAATATTAATGAGAGTTATGTCACAGACTGCTACATTGACTTGGTATTACATCCAAGCGAGAGAGATATCATGCTAATTAAATAATGTTAATATATATATGTATGTACACATGCAGATACGTGCTTGTGTGTATGCACATGAATGTACTTGAACGTTTTTAGGCACAATATTTCCATCTACACACGTGCATATGCATCCATGTACGCGTACATGAAACCAATGTAAACATATGTTGGCTTCCTCACCAAGTACATATGTATATTTATATTCGCTTGAACATGCAACTATGTAGAATAAGAAACAAGAAGGATTAAAAACCCTAGACCACCTTTCACCATAAAATGAGGAACAAAACAAACCAATGCAAATGACTTACCTCAAGTCATGTAAGAACATGCCCTAGACCTATTAGGTTAACTGAGTCATACATAATTGATTCAAGCTTAGATGGAAAACCAAAGAATCCACAAAATCACCTTTCTCCCAGATGATACTCCCCCTCTTTCTCCATGAAGGTGCTTGGATCATCCTACATCATCACTCAGAAAAGATAAAGGTAGTTAGCCTGACAATCAATATAATATCTTCTTCATATTGTATTCATATTCACAATTTATTTTAAAGAAATAAAATTCCTTGCATAACATTTCATCTAATTCATAGCATCAAACATCCATAGTTCTATCATAAAAATTTAATCAAAACATTGCATAATTTCATTACAAGATAACAATATTTTGAGATCATAAGTTTCATTGCATAGTTTACTCAAGGTAAAGAAAGTAGTTTTTGTAAAATAGGGTGGGATGTAACACATCCTCCCCCTGAGAATCATCATCCCAGAATGAATATTTTCATAACATAAAACTAAAAGAAAATTCTTAATTAATAATTTCATAATCTCACAAGAAATTAGGGAATCTGTTCTTAATATCCTAGTAGTCCTCCTAGGTGGCACTGTCCTCGATGTATTGGTCCCACTAGACCTTGTAATGGAACACATCTTTGTTACATATGGGAAGCCTACGTGTTTCAAGCACCCTAAGTGGCTTGATCATGACCACTCCTAGATCGTGAACCTATAGGGCATTCCAATCAATCATGTGATTATTTCCAGGTATATACTTTTTAAGGTAAGAAACATGAAATACATTCCATCCTAGCAAGAACTGGTGGTAGAGAAATTCAGTAGGTGACTAGGTTTATTTACTCTAGAACCTAAAATGGTCCCATGTAACGAGGAGCTAGCTTAGATGATTTCCCAAACTTGATTGCACTCTTCTGTGGCTTCACTCTTAATAAGACCTTTTCCCCCATTGTAAACTGTCTAGGTATTCGTTTGACATCAACATAACAATTATGCCTATAATTGGCTTATGCTAGCCTCTTTTTGATCATCCTAATATGTTCCTCCATTTTTTAGAGCATTTTTGGACCAAGGCTAATATTACCTTCTAGCTTATCCTAGTTGATAGGAGTTTGACACATTTTTCCATATAATTCCTCAAATGGAGCCCTTTTAATCACAGAGTGATATGAGTTATTGTAGTAAAATTCCACAAGCGATAAATAATCATCCCACTTGTACTATTGATCCATACAATATACCCTTAAAAGATCCTCTAGGACTTGATTCACCCTTTCTATCTGACCATCTATCTCAAGGTGGTATGTTGAACTTATGTTAATTTGGGTTCCAAGGGAGGTAAAAAGGGTTTGTCAAAACCTAGAGGTCATTCTTGCATCCCTATATGAGATAATCTTATCAAGAACACCATGCAATTTGAAAACCTCTTGCACAAACATTCAAAAAATGTGCATGAGTTCATAGTTTCATGGGTATAGCTGGGTATTATAGGAAGTTTGTTACCAACTTTTGAAGGATTGCATGTCTTGTTACTTCCCTTCGAAGAAAGGGTAAGATATTTGAATGGATTGAAAAATGCCAAGAGGTGTTTGACATACTAAAGGATAAATTGACTACAACACCAATCCTAAAAGTGCCTGATCCTGAAGGACATTTTGTAGTCACCACTGATGCTTTAGGAGAAGGATTAGAAGGTGTACTCATGCAAGAAATATAGGTAATTACCTATGAATCCAGGAAACTGAAGAACTATGAGCAGAATTATGCACTGCATGACCTAGAGTTGGCAGTGATTATGCATGTGCTATATATGTGGTGACATTATTTTTTAGATAAACCATTTGAACTTAGATCTAACCATCAAGGTCTATGATATTTGTTTACTAAACCTCATTTGAATGCTCGACAAAGAAGGTGGTTGGAGTTAATATCAAATTATGAATTTGAAATTAGCTACATCAAGGGAAAAGAGAATCGAGTGGTAGATGCTCTTAGTAGGAGGCATATCTCCACGATATTAGTACGAACCAATTTTTGTAGTCAAGTGTTACAACAATCCAACGGGGATGAATAATATGATAAAGTCAGATAAGCCTTACTAGATAACCCTCAAGACCCTAGGTATGATGGATTCCATTTTGAGTCTGATGAATTATTAAGGTTTATGGGGAGAATGTACATTCCTAACTCAGGAGAGTTAAGGAATGCAATTATGAGAGAAGCTCATACCACACCGTATTTAGGGCATCCTAGTGTAATGAAGCTTATGGTTGATTTCAAGCCACTATACTTTTCGAAAGGTATGAAAAAAGATGTTGTTAGATATGTGGTGAAATGTTTTGAATCCTAGAGGGTGAAGGTTGAGCATCAATAATCGACATGACTTTTCTACTCGCATGAAATTATTGAATGAAAATGATAGGTTATCCATATGGATTTCATGCAAGGACTTCCCATGTATAGGAATGGGCACAACTCAATTTTGGTAGTGGTAGATAAGCTCACAAAGGTGACACACTTTATCCCAAGAAATTTGACCGATGGGGTGCCAATAATAGCCCACAAGTTTGTGTAGGAGGTTTTTTAGATTGCATGGTTTTCTTGAGAAGATTATCTCAGATAGGGACACAATAATGACCTCTAGATTTTGGAAAATCCTTTTTACCTCCCTTAGAACCCAACTCAACATAAGTTCAACATACCACCCTAAGATAGATGGTCAGATAGAAACGTTGAATCAAGTCCTAGAGGATATTGTGAGGGTATATTGTATGGATCAATAGTACAAGTGGGATGCTTATCTTATGATAGTGGAATTTTCCTACAATAGCTCATATCACTCTACAATTAAAATGGCTCCATTTGAGGAATTATATGGATGAAAGTGCCAAACTCCTATTAGCTGGGATAAGCTAGAAGATAGGATAAGCCTTGGTTTGAAAATGCTCTCATAAATGGAGGAATAGATTAGGATGATCATAAAGAGGCTAGCAGAAGCCAATGAAAGGGAAACAAAGTTATGTTGATGCCAAACAAATACCTAGACATTATATAATGGGGGAAAAGGTCTTATTGAGAGTGAAGCCACCAAAGAGTACAATCAGGTATGGGAAATCATCTAAGATAGCTCCTCGTTATGTGGGACCATTTGAGGTTCTAGAGGAAATCAACCTAGTCACCTATCAAATTTCTTTACCACAAGCTCTTGCTAGGATGCACAATGTATTTTGTGTTTCTTACCTTAAAAAGTATATACTTAACAATAATCACATGATTGATTAGTATGCCCTGCAGGTTTAGGATCTAGGAGTGATCATGATCAAGCCACTGAGGGTGCTCGAAACACGTAGCTTCCACCTACATAATAGAGATGTGTTCCGTGCAAGGTCCAGTTGAACCAATACACTGAGGACAATGCCACCTGGGAGGACTACCAGGATATTAAGAAAATATTCCCTCATCTCTTGCAGGATTATGAAATTGTTAATTAAGACTTTTGTTTTAGTATTATGCTATGAAACTATTCATCATCAGGGATGATGATTCTCAAGGGGGAGTATGTGTTACATCCCACCCTAGTTCACAAAAACTACTTTCTTTACCTTGAGCAAATTATGAAATGAAACTTATGATCTCGAAATATTGTTATCTTACAATGAAATTATGCAATGTTTTGATTAAAGTTTTATGATAGAACTATGGATGTTTGATACTATGAATCAGATGAAATGTTATGCAAGGAATTTTATTTCTTTAAAAGCAAATGTGAATATGAAGGCAATATGATGAAGACACTGTATTGATTGTCAGGATAACTGCCTTTATCTTTCCTAAGTGATGGTGTAGGATAATCTGAGCACCTTCATGGAGAAAGAGGGGGAGTATCATCTAGGAGAAAGGTGGCATTGGGGAGTCTTTGGTTTTCCATATGAGCTTGAATTGATTATGTATGACTCAGCTAACCTAATAGCTCTAGGGCATGTTCTTGCATGAAATGAGGTAAGTCATTTGCATTGGTTTGTTTTGTTCCTTGCTTTGCAGTAAAAGGTGGTCTATGGTTTGTAATCCTTCTTATTTCTTCTTCTACATAGGTGCATGTTCAAGAAAATATAAATATACATATGTGCTTGGTGAGGAAGCCAACATATGCTTACACCGGTTTCATGTACACGTACATGGACACATATGCACATGTGTAGATAGAACTATCACACCTACAAACATGCATGTACATTCATGTGCATGCACACGAGCACGTGTATGCATGTGTACATACATATATATATATATTCACATTATTTAATTAGTATTATATCTCTCTCGCTTGGATGTAATACCAAGTCGATGTAGCAATTTCCAACGTAAATCTCATTAATATTATCACCTTGTTTAATGGTTACCTTAAACTTTTCTTTATTATTTTAAATAAGTCATTAGTGGCATGTTGGTTCAATGCTTTTCCTTAAAAGGATGAGCACATCATTTTTGCTAGCTCGATAACTTATGATGAGCTTTTATCTTAGCAAATGATTTAGAATTATGATAAAGCCGCAGTTTTCCTTATACATGGCGGCTTAGTGAATATTGAGTCAACTATTTTTCCTCTACTTATGTATTGTTTGTGGTCTAGTATAAGATCTATGGGTTGGTCATGGTTATTCCATCTTTTGATACATGGTGACCTGGTATATGATGAGCACTATCAATAGTTTCTTTCAACTGATTTTTGGTTGGATATATATTGAGAGACATTTGAATGAAGTGGGGAGAGAAATGTGATTTTAATTGTTGCTTGTTTTGTTTCATTGGGTAAACCATTGTGGTGAATATTATTAGGTTATTAACCTATGAGAACCATTCGGTTTAAAAAGTTGATTCTTTCCTTTATCCTATGAGTCCATCTTTAGGAAATGGAGGTAAAATTAGAGGTCGTACACATTCGTGTCAATATCCATCTCTCATGGCTCATACCCCTCGCTCTCCACTGATGCCTCCATCGCATCCACGTCTATCACTGAAGGGGATCCCTCTCTCCCTGCCATCCTCTCCTGTGCTCTACTGCTCCTCCTGTCCCTGTCGTTGAAACCCTCCTGTGGCCATGTCTGCCTCCTGTCTCTCCTGTGCTCTACTGGTCTCAACCTCCTCCCCTCTCTCCTGCTGTTGACCGCTTGGGGATGCGTAGGCCTCCTGGCTCCTCTCTCCCTGGATCTTTGCCCCCCTATCCTGTTGTGTTGCAGCCCTAACCTCATCCTCTCCCTCCTCTCCTCCATCCCCTCCAGATCTGTGCCGTCATCTCCTCCTAACTGCCCTAAATGGCTCCTCGGCTGCTCCAGCAACCTCCTCTCTCCCCCTCCTGGCTGCCCTCATTGGCTCCTCAACTGCTCCCACCACCTACTATCCTCCCCTCACCTAACCTCCTCTCTGTCGTCCTTGAGGTGTTGGTCCTGCTTCCCTCATCCGTCTCTTGTCCTCTGATCTGAACCTTAGTGCTCCCTCAATAGGCACTACTGGGGTAATCCGTAGCGGTGGATGTCACCTAAACCACTGTCAATATCGATCTATCGCCCCTGCATCCCTCTGCCCCTCCCATCTTTCTGGGTATGGCATAAACTATAATGTCTCCAGCTCCTCCCACACTGCCTCTAGGCTCAGCTGAGTCCCCCATGGCCTCTTCCGTGACAGTCGACGGAATCTCACCCGCGCCACGGGAATATCCTGTCTCACTTCGAACTATCGTGTCACCTGGTCAGGCCTATGTAGCTCCACTATAATGGAAATCCTCCCAATAGGATAACAACGGGTGAAGAAGTAACCGCTATGTGCCTCCTCATCATCCCTCCAGCCCTTGAAGCGCAGCAGCATATAAGGACGCCACACTATCATCTCCTCCTACACCTCATCGAACTGTCTCCTCCATATGTCTACATCTCTCACCTCCTAATACTGTAGTATCGCTCCTGTCTCTGTCCCCCAACCCCAAGCCACAGCCTCTCTGTCATCCTGCTCTCCTAATCTATGCACGATCGGTCTAGTCACCCTGATGTGCTCCCACGCCCAAACCTGTAGTAGTGTGACATGGGCCACGCTCAGCGGCCTCCGGTAGCATACCCGGTGCATGTCTCGATACAGCTGTGCTAGTATGCATGTCCCCCACGCAAACTGCCCCTACCAACCCTCGATGATATGTCGAATCACCTCGATGAACCTGAGATGTAGGAACCACCCACTCTGGTTTGGCACTAGGATCCCGCTAATCAGTCCCGCTAAATACAACGACAAAATTGGTACCCTGCAAGACAACATCCTATCCACATCCAACTACCCCCGCTGAACTAGTAGATCGTCACTGCCGAAAACAACGCGCATGGACTCATCCATCACCTTGCCCTCTGACCAGTACTCGCTAACCGGAAGCCCTGCTATAGGGAGCCTCAGAATCCGCCAAGCATCCTCCAAGGTCACCGTCATCTCCCCCGTCGGTAGATGGAATGTCGATGTCTCTGAGTCCCAGCACTCTATTCAACATGGCCCTATGGGCCTTAATCATCGGATATGACATGTGCAATAATCCTACCTTTGACAGTCTCTGGTGCTCCATGCCTGTCATCCATGCTATGCATCTTGCCAAAATGTCAGACCATCTCTCTCGTGTACACAAACTCTCCACCTTCTGCATCCATCACAACAACAGCTTGTTAGTTTCTTCCTGTGTCATCTTGTCCTACAGTTTTTAGCCCTTTTCCCCCCTTCCCCTTTTCTATCAGTGCCTTCTGCCCTTTTTCAAGCATCCCGGCTTTGTCCCAGCCCCTTGGGTGGACTCGCCTGAGCTCGTGGGTGGACCTGCCCCGCACCCAGGCGGACCCACCCTCAAGCTCATGGGCGGACCCGCCCCACGCCCGGGCGGCGCTTCGCCGAGCCGGGGCGAATCCGCTCTGGCTAGCTGGGTGGGCCTCCACCCAACTCGGGAGGACCCGCCCTGACGGCTGGGCATACCTGCCCAAGCTCGGGCGGACCCGCCCTAACGGCTGGGTGGACCCGCTCAAGCTCGGGTGGACCCGCCCGCCTGGGCTCGGGTGAGCACCCCCCCTCCCCCGTCACACCTAACCCGCTCTACCCAAAACACAAATAAAAAAAAAAAAATTCCCGTTAACCCATTTTTCATCCCGACCCACCCCACAAAACCCATATCTTTGTTTTTGCAAATAATTAGCCAAATTGCACGAAATCACAAGGTGGGGTTTCAAACTAACCTGACGTGGCACAACACACTCGTCGAAGAATCGCTGCCTCTCGTCCCCCCAGTGAATGATGTCTGAATCATACTCTGGCATTGTGTCTCCTCCCTCTTCCTCTCTCCTCCTCTTCCTCTTCTTCTCACTTGACAACTATCCAAATGAGGAAAAATAACCCCCTCACTCCCTTTTATAGCTTTTTCGCCCTTTTTTTTACTTTTTAAAATGAAAGGAATTTTTTTCCTTTTATTTAGCTTTTTTGGGCCTCAACTAATTCCCTCCCCCCCTTGTCTTCCCAGGGCCGCCATTTCCACATTGTAAACCTATTTTCCTCCATTCAAGTGCCAATCTTCTCAAATTTTCGTGATATTTCCAACGACATATACCACTTCATTCTTTCGAGAAGTTGCCCGGGGCCCCCTTTTTCGTCCCCGTCCCCTTCTCGAGGGGGCATACCCTACCATTCTCTCCCAATATTTCATCATAAGCCTTCCCTTGCGAGACCGAGGCATTCCTTTTAATTCTCCTCTGTTCGGGTAGCTCATAATCTCTCCCATGTTGGGACATCTCTTTTCCAGTCACTTCTTCCATAGAGTCATTTGTGTTTTATTTTTCTTCGAAACCCTATTATCCTAATAGTATTTCGAAAAGGGAAAAATATAGACATCCAAATTTGACCACTTCCATATGGTCAAAATCGTCTTCTTAATCATCCCTTTGCTCTTTTGAAATCATCCTCTTTGCCGATATTAATTAAATCATTCATTTAATTAATATTGTGTATCTTGCATAAGGTTTTCCAAAGTATTTAATTTAATAAATTTCCCCTATTTCCTCTCTAAATTAAATAAATGCATCACTTTATTTAATTTAGTCATATTATCTTTTGGAATTTTAAATTTATTTTTTAAATTCCTTATTTTCTCTCTCATTGTCACATCCTCCAACTTTTGCAAGTTGGCTTCTAATCCCTCTAGCAACTAACCTTCTTTCTTGTCATAATTAATTTATGATTAAGATGTGCACACCCCTAATCATCATTAGGGTCCCATCCTCCATAATTTCCCACTTGCCTCTAATGAGTCCTTACTTAGTCTAATCAAGTACTTGCACAACCTTAGTCACCTAATTAGGTCATCTCTAATCCCCATATTTATGGAATGTGTCCTTAGTCAACTTCATTAAAAACTTTACCTTTTTGAACAAGGCATCTCCATTCCCCATGTGAATTTTTAATTCACATTTAATCCCCCAATGCATTTAAAGAATTTTAAATTCCTTCTCTCATCCCCATGAGAATATTTGAGGAATTTTTAATTCCCCACTTGTTCTCTCACCCACATAGGGACAAGTACCTCCTTTATGAAGAGATCTTGTCCCAACCCCAAGGTACTATGTACCCCCTCATGTCATGTACTATCCTTCCACCTCATGTACACATCACCCTTTTTAAGCCATATCACATGCCACATGTCAAGATGTGAGGGCTTGTGAGTTCTCAACTCACCTTAGCCCTACATCTTGATCTTGGTGGCTCAATCTTGACCATCCATTTCCCTATAAATTTTCAAAATCTCTATAAATACCCCCTCTTTTCTCTCATTTTGGTGAGATCATGCATTGTAGCCGAACTCTTGCAAAATTTTCTAGAATCCATACTTAGCCATTTTCATGCTTGCACCCACTTGCATCCATCTTCATATCATCATCTAGCTTGCATCTCTTGCCATCCAAGGAGCATACAACACTGAAGATCGAAGGGCCAACCAAAGGATCGATTCGACACAAGGTAAAAAGTTTCATTTGTTGTTTTTATATTGTGTTGAATCCAACTAGGCTAATCTTGAGGTGTAGGTTGTTTTTAGTGTTATTTTGCACTCTTTTGTTTGCTACTTGTTTTCTAACACATAGATTCGACCTATCACAGGTGTAAACTTTTTGGTAAACTTGTGTTTAGAAGGAGTTGGTTGTTATAACTTTCATGATGTTCTTAATTTAATATGTTAATGAGAAATCTTAAAATAAAAAATATTATCCTTTTTTTATCTAAAGTGAGTGGAATGTATTGAGTTGATAACTTGATATTGAAAACTGTATGATGTACTCTATATGAAGCTAGTTATCAATCGAAATAAGATTTGCAATATATTCTATATCATTTGAATGCTTGAGGTACCCTCAAGTATAGTCTGCATGTAGGTAAATGTCAATTAAAATAACATTCTCAGTGGCTTTCATGTGAGTAGATTTGGTTAGCATAAAAAAAATTATAACCTCACACAAATCGCGAGAAGTAACATAAATAGGGGTGATGAGTTCAACTAAAATAATTAAATTCATAAAATGATTTTAATTTTGAGTATAGTAGATAAAGACACTGAATCTTGTTTCTTACTTATCCATGACATCGATTTGCATCCAAGCAAGAATGCACCATCACTTGTACTTTATGTGTCATCCACACAACTAGCCCAATCTACAACTGTGTAGCACTTAGAGTAAAATTAGTTTCCTTTTGATACCACAAGCCATGATCCAGAGTGATCTTCAAGTATCCAAATATCCTCTTCACTTTCACAACATGTGACTCTCCAAGATCTTCTTAAAATCAATCCATAAGACAAACTGCATGCATGATATCTAGTCTATAACAGTTAGATATAGCAATCCATCAATCATCAATCTATACTTGCTTTGATCAGTCTTAGGAGATTCGTCATTCTTGCTTGTCCTAGGGGAAAACAAGTGCCTCTTTATGCCATGATTCTCACAAAAGATGTTAAAAAAATTGGAAATGAACTCTCCACCTTTTTCAAACCTCAAACATTTGATTTTCATATCCATTTCATTTTCAACCATAACTTTGAATGCTTTAAACTTGTCTAGGGCTTCTAATTTTTCTTTGAGAAAAGTAACCCATGTCATTCTAGAATAATCATCAATTAATAGAATGAAATACCTATCACTTTGAAGACTTCTTACTATTGTAGGGCCAAAAATATTTGCATGTACCAATTCCAATAGTCTAGTAGTAGATTGTTCTTTGAATTAGAAGCTTCTTCTTGCTTGCTTTCCGATTTGACATTCTTTATAGATAACATTGATAGGTTTTGTAATCCTTAATAGATCTCTTACAAATTGAATTGAATTGATTCTTACTAGGTTATCAAAATTGATGTGACACATCCTCTTGTTCCATAAGTAGCTTTCATTAATTTGAGTCATAAAGCAATGACCATTAGCACCTTTAAGCTGATAAATATTTACATCTATCTTTCTTCCAACAACAACCACAGTTCCAAATCCTTTTCTAATATCACATCCATCATCCTAAAACATAAGATTGTATCCTTTGCTACACATTTTTCCAACACTCAAAAGGTTATGCCTCAAACCCTTAACATAGTAAACATCATTAGTATTATGCTTGCCATCAAAACTGATAGAAATTTTTCCAAATATCTTAGAAGACGTATCATCAATAAATCTAACACACCCTCCATCATATTTTTCAAGTTTGATAAACTTACTCTTGTTATCTGTCATATGATTAGAGCATCTACTGTTAATGATCCAGTAGTTCTTCTCCTATCTAGCATGAAAAGCACATACCAAAGTACCTTCAATCTTTTCCTTTGTCTCTGGAGGGATTTCCTTCACACATATCTTAGAGTTAGTATAAAAAGATTCATCTTTTAAAGCCATGAACAAGCATTCATCATCAGAAATACTTGCATCTTCTCTAACATAATAACTTTTCTTGATCATCTTACCTTTTTTATCCTTATTTTTGTTGTTCAAAACTCTGTTTGGACATCTTGAAGCATAGTGACCTATCTTTCCACAACTGAAACATTTGAAAGGTAGCTTACTACTGTACTTACCAAAACGCTTCTTCATTCTCCTTACAAATTTAGCTTCTATATCATCAAGATCCTCCTAATTTGATTCCTTGATCTACTCTGATTTACTAGCCTTAAAAGTAGTCTCAACTTTTGCACCACTATTTGTTCCAAATTCTTTCATTTCAAAAGTAGTTAAAGAGCCATACAACTAATATTTGGTGTATTGATTCAAATTTTCAAATTCCTCAATAGCACAGACTTTAGGACCATATGATTTAGGAAGATTTCTGAGAATTTTCTTTACCACTTTTAGTTATTTGAGTTTGCCACTAAGACCTCTAATGGTGCTGACAACTTCATCTACTCTCTACACATAGCTTGTAACATTTTCTTCTTCAAACATCTGCAAGTTCTCAAACATGATCTTTAGATTATGCATCTTAGCTTCTTTGACCTTATCATCTCCTTCATAAATGATTTCTAAATTTTCCCAAATTTGTTTAGCAGTTTTTTAGACTCATAACTTTCACCAATTTAGAATTTGTAAGATTATTTAAGAGAGTTTACCTTTCTTTACCATTGCTTTCATAGGCTTTGATCTCATAAACAATACTTGGACCATTTTTAGGTTTAGTATATCCAATCTTAACAGACTTCCAGACATCATATCCAACATAAATTAAAAATCCTTCCATCCTTGTCTTCTAGAATGCATAATTTGTTCCATCAAATATAGGGATCTCTTTGTTGTGCAACATCCCAAATCTACCTAAAGCAGTTAATATTTCTTCCAAGGAACCTCACTTTGATACCAATTGTTGAATGCACAAGACAATTGAGAGGGGGGTTCGAATCAGTTGCACCTTAAAACTTCAAAACCCTCACAAACATTCAGATCCACATTCATTCAATTAACCCTTAATCTGTTAGAATTATTTAGCATGAAAAGAAAATAACTAAAACTGAATCAAATCAAAATCATACATAAGATAACACCAGATTTATGTGGAAAACCTAAGATGGGAAAAACCACAGTGAGGATTATCTCATAATTTAAAGTAATATCAACATCGAGTACAATAGGGCTCACTGTCAGAGGGATCATTGCCCAAGAAAGAAAGGCTCACTGCCAAAATATGA
This sequence comes from Sequoia sempervirens, assembly GCA_007258455.2. Taxonomy (NCBI): domain Eukaryota; kingdom Viridiplantae; phylum Streptophyta; class Pinopsida; order Cupressales; family Cupressaceae; genus Sequoia; species Sequoia sempervirens. The sequence continues at coordinate 21,277 of VDFB02079331.1, read as the reverse complement.
AAGAAGATAAAGAAGAATGTTATACAAAGAAATACATCTCAATGTAATGGATAAATCTACCACAATATCACCAACACCTTCATAGCTTGACTGAAGAACTGTAGACACCTTCTACTCATGACATCCAACAATCTTATACATGAAAGCTCATATTTCACTTCTTAAATTCACATGCTAACACTTTGAAATTCACATCATTCACATCTCTATTACCTATCTCACCATCCCTCAACTACTCAACTCTTATTTATACTATCTTCAACCTTGAAACCATCCTCCAAGTCAGCTATGCACATCAACCGTGCAAATTCAAATTAGGTCAGCACCAAAAAAATTTTGTGGTGGATAGAAGTGAAAACAGACAACACCACTACTTATTTGGGACCCAAATCTATAACATCATGCTTCAACACACTTCTACAAACAATAAATATCCATTGCAACTAGTGTAAACACAAAAGTCGGTCGTTACCCATGTAAAAACCATTAAGATTTTAAGTACACACTTCCTTTGATCCAACAACTCGCAAACAACCACAATCTAGAATATTCCACAAACACCCTAAAATCCAACAAACTCCTTTGCAACAACTCTCACTTGAGAAATGTACACACCTAGTACACTCAAACAACTCTACCATACATTGTAACTCAAGAAACTAGCTTCCAAAGAACCAAACATCAAACAACCTTGAATAAAGAAAGATACCAACACTACAAATAGCCATTTAGATCCGTAAGATGAAAAACCAAATTATAGAGAAACATGGAGCAAAACATTTCTCCTAGACACCTTTGCAATTCACCGTTCACACACTAGTGAACACAAATTATGTACAGCGATCCAAAACACCAAATTATAAATACAACACCTCTAAACACCTCTGATCAACATACCTGAAATGCACAAGAAAATATTCAACCCAGAAGAAATGCAGAGCAACACAAACACTACTTTGTAGCCCAAAACAACACTGCAACACATTGTTTCCTATTTTTATCAAATTTTCTCAAAAGCACTTGAAAACCAAGCATTAGAGATGCATCCTCATTGCTTTTAGTACTTCCTCATCACCACCCAGCCAACTACAACATAATGACATCATAATGCAACTAATCAAAGAATGGATAGCACCAACATACTCTTACAACAATCTTCTACTCATCAATGACAACACAAGCTTGTTGACATCAATGATAACACCAATCTGGTCATGCTTGCAACACTATCTAAGAGAGAAGCAAGACATTTACAAGATGGGACTACCATGTTTCAATTAGCTCAAAATTTGAATAATTTGAAAAAAATGTTATAAATTTAAATCTTAAAAAGTTAATTTCTATGTAAAATATTTTAGTTGTGGGTTAATGAATGAGAAAAATTTCTTTCAAGAGAGGGCTCTTTCTAAGGAATAACATAATATTTTAGATATGGAGGAGGTATTTTGGAAAAAAATCTAGAGTGAAATGGTTAATAAATGAGGACATACATACGCCAATAGTGGCATGGTATGATGGTTAATTTGTTGTGGTGTTGTTATTGCCATCAAGGTTCAAACCCCACTGGGGTGTAATTTTTCAATGCTTAAATTGGGGGTGGGGTCCCCCATTTGTGACCTCACCAGTTCATAGCTCCAAGTCAAAAGCATTTACCCCTTAAAATAATATATAAATGAGGACATACATACTATTTTTTCCATCAATCCATACCCAAGCACTAGAGAATCAAGTGAATCACCAAGCTCTCTTTGGATGATGAGGACACATTTTTTTAGAAGATGATATTAGTAGACTCAGAGTGAGATTCTATCCAAAAAAAATTGTGGGAATCCCGCTCTTTCTGGGGTATAACTTTGAGAATCTTCTTAATGCTATCAATTTGGTCCTCATCAAGAGAGACATTAAAGAAATAACTAAATAGGTTACAAATCAAGAAGTCAAGGTTTTGACATTTTCCTTTGGTGCATTCAAACCTCCTAGCATAGATATATTCTCTTTGGGCCTTTTAAAAAATTTCTTAGATATTATTGTTGGGGATGCCACTACTATTACATGTGATTTTTAAGGGTTTGATAGACTTCTCAAGTAGTTGAATTTTTCTTAATTGTGCTCATTCTAAAAATAGAGAGGTAACTTCTTTAGTTGATTATGTTGGAAGACTTGCAACATGAGCATGAAGTATTGATGGCTGTGTTTGTTGTTTCTATGTTGTCATTGATGTCAACATGGTAATAACTACATGGTGTTGACTATATGGGAAGTTTTCTTGGTTTACCAAAAGTTGTTCTCTACTGGTAATACTCCTTTATGATGGATTAGTATGTTGCTATTTGAGTCTGGAACTCATTGCAAGATATGATATGATTCTAATATCCTAACCATATTTTATTGACTCATTTGGACTACTTTTTCTTGGGTCTTGAGATGTTATTTTTTCTATGAACATAAAGCAATCTTTGACAGAGTTCAACTCTGTATCCTACTATTGTTCTATGTGTGGTGTACTGTGTGGGAGACTCCACATTCTACTAAGATGAACATTCTTATACTACAGTTGTGCTGACAGTCTCTTTACTAGTATTATGATGGGAAATTCATGTGTTCTTAGATCTGGAAGGTGTTTGCTTTGAGGATTAATTGTTGGTTTGAAGAATTGTGTTCTTTAAGTCTTGGCTAACTTAGTGAATGAAATATATTCTGAAGACTAATAGCCAACTTGGCATAATGCACTACATGGATAAAATGTTGAATCTTATATGGTGTTGACTTAATTGATGAATAAACTATACTTGTATATATATAAGGAAGTGGAAAGAGAAGCAAGTGGGTGTGGAAGAAGAAGAAGGAAGAGAGCAAGAAAAGAAAAGTGTGAGTGTGTGTGTGCGAGCAAGTGAACAAAGGAGAAGATCAGAGCTTAAATGCTTTATCAGTAGTACAGATATTTTGAGCAATACAGTGCTTTTTATTTTGAGCTTCAATGGAACTGAACCCTACATATTAAAGGTGTATTCCATCAATTCATTCTTTGGCAGTGAGCCACTATCATTGTATCTTGGTATTGAGCCATCTTTTGTATTCATGTTGTGAGACTTTCAAGGATAGTGAGTCCTAGCAGTGAGCCACATAATATTTTATATTCAGATAAATATATTGTCAGTTAACCCTCACCATGGTTTTTCCCATTCTAGGTTTTCCACGTAAAAAACTTGGTGTTCATGTGTGTTTTGCATTGACTTGGTTTTATGTTCTCTCCTATTGATTCGGTCAAAATAGTAATAATGATTAAGTTGAATTTATTATCATTTTTTGGAATACTGATTCACCCCCCCTCTCAGTATTCCAGATGTTCAACAATAGGTATTAGAGCTTGGTTCCTTGGAAGAAGCCTAACAGCTTGAGGAAGGTCCCAAAATTTGAATATATTTGTTTTCCCTCAGAAGTTGTCACTGTTGAATTTTCAAAAGAAATGGAAGCCCTGAAGAACAAGTTGATAAAATCAAATTAATACATTGAAAAGATACAAAGTACATGTATGCATGCATGCGATCTATTGACTGAAGGAGAAGAAATCATTACTAGCATGCAGGAACAATTGGATGAGAAGAAAAGAATTGAAGAATATTAGGAAATTGAAATTCAAAAGAAGATGGATGAATGCACAAAGCTTGAATTAAAAGCAAAAATTCTAAGATCTAATCTGGAAAAGGCAAAGAGTTTTGAAGAAAAATTTAAGATAAGCTTGGCGATGCTTGATGACTTGATTAATTCTCAAAGACTGGAAAGGGATAAGAGCGGTTTAGGGTTCGAAAAAGGTCATAGTTATAAATCAAAGCAATTCACTAAAAAAAAGATATAGTAGAAAGATAAACAAGTCAAGGAGTGAAGAAGCAACTTCAGAAAAACTCCTGTAAAATGACATGATGCAAAAAGGTATTTATACTTCAATGGTGTTTGTCATTCCTACAAGAAATTTGTTCATAAAGCAAAGGATTGCAAAAATAATGTGAATGTTTCTAAGGGAAAGAAGAATGGATATAAAGATGGAAAGGAAAATGGAAAGAAGAATGTTACTTGATGTAAGTGTAGAAAACTAGAAAATCCTGGTAGAAACAATAGAAGAAAGAAGAACATCTATCCAGAGAAGAAGAATTATCAAACCTTTGATCCAGAAGTGACAAGAAAAGAAATGGAAAGTATTTGGAGAAAGGATTCATCAGTCTTATCTGTGCCAACCTCTGGTACATATACTCCCATCAATTTCTAATTGAAAGCAATGGCTAAGGGGGAGAAATCATCAGAAAATATAATAAACTCCTTATTGGTACTTGTGTCATATCATGACAAAAGTATATTTAATGTGGTAACAAGATTAAGGTATTTTTCTCATATGTGAAGAATGAGGCCTGTAGAATTTGAAAGAATGGAGGCCTACATAGTTTTCGAGGCAATCTACCTACAAGTTGAAACAATTATTGAAAAATCATTCAAAATGGAAGGAATAATTTTAGATAGCATTAAAGGCCTATGTATTTTCGAAGAAGTGTGCAAAGGAAGTTTGGAAGGGAATTCAGAGTTTCAAATTTTGAAGAAAGTAACAATCGAAGTGAGCCCCAAAAATAGAACATCTATACATTTTCAGAGGTATTCCTATTCGCACAATCTTTTACTTTTATTGATGGATAATTCAAAGATTGTAAATTGTGTAGATAAAGCTAGATTGAAGAGATTTATGTGGAATGTGTCGAAAGAATTTGTTGGTGCATTCTCTTGCATCCCTCCGAGAGTGTTTCCTACAGAAGATATCTATGCATTTTTTTTCTATAAGATTGAAGAGATGTCTTCAATTTAGTTAAATATGCTTTGGGAAAATGAATTGAAAGAGAATCATGATGCCTATAGAGTATTAATTGAGAAAAAGTTGGATGTTTGGAGGAAAATTCCTTTTTTTGAATTTAAGAAGTATATTTGAATGGTATTGAGAAGAATTCATAATGAATCTTTGTGGATTGATGAGGTACATTTGGTTACTAGAGAAGCAATTAGATATGTAATTGGTCTATGTTCCTCAGGACCGGTTCCTAAACTAAATTCTATGAATAAGAAATAAATAATTGAGGTTACAGGTGTGAGTTCTAAAGGAAAAAAAAATTGGTTTGAGATTGATTGTTGATTCGGTGATAAAGTATGCTACTATGGTCATTGGTCATTGGGTTTGTATCCCTAAAAATGACTCTACAATTTCAACTACTACGATGAATATTGTTGTTGACATGGTATTAAGAGGTATAGAACATGACTTGTGTGAAGTAATTCGCGTACATCTTTTGAAGAATTTAAAGGAGATCAAGAAGAGTAGGAAGAATACTTTTCAGTATGGAAATTTAGTTGTTTGTCTACTCTTTTACTTTTTGAAAGAGTTACCAATAATAGGAGAGTTAGAATGGTCAAATTCAAAGCCTTTTGCCTATCGAATCAGGAATTTCATGATAAATATTAGTAATTTGGATGCACAAGAATCTGCCCTTGTTGCATTCTTTGGAACATTTCAGATGAGGATGAACAAAAGGTCTAGGATTCTAGTAAGTATTATGGAAAGATACTCCGAAAGCATAAATTTTCTTGTGTCTACAGATTTTTATCACATGGAAGCAGTTGAATCAAGGTTAGTTTGGATATCTGAATTGGATTAAGAAGTGTTAAATGATGAAATTGATAAGTATGCTAAAATTCTCTTGGAAATCCCTAAGCATATCAATGAAATTACCCTTGGTAGCAAGACCAAAACAAGGAAGAAAAGGAAGAATATAGTGAAGCTAGAAGATGCAAAGGAAAGAAAGCCTAAACATGAGCATGAAATAATGATTATTCAGAGAGAGTTGGAAGATTTACATAAGGTTATTCCTAATGCTAATTTTGATTCATCTTATTTTTTTGTGGAGAATCTCCATGGCATGATTAATTCCTTGAAAGTCTACATCTCCAAAATTAAAGAGTTTGTTGGAACTATGTCTGATGAAGAAGATTTGATTGATATCAAAGGAAAATGTTTGAATGCATACAATCGAGTAATGAAGGAATTGGAAAATGTACAAGGTTGTGAAGAAGAGGCACAATAACTAATTTCCTTTTATCTAGATTGGTTTGGAAATACATTGGATATGAGAAATGAAATAAGGATGAGTGAGTCTCGAATGAGCACTCAGGAAAATGCATACAAGTTAGAAGAAGATAAAGATAATCAGAGGTGGTCCTACATTGTGCAATTTCAATACAATTTTTTTCTCTACAGGATCGAAGAACAAATTTCATCAAAAAATTTGTGGCACTCAGAGACATGATTAAATTCAGACATACTTCTATTTCTAGTGCTCTTGGTTGTATTGGTGAATTATCAGATATCAATCTTAGTCCCAATACTTTAACATGTGGTATACAGTCTATAACTAAACTAGATTTATTTTACAAGATTATTGTCAATGCAAAAGATTCGTGAGAAGAAGGTAAAGCATCATGGAAGGCTATTTTGGAGAGTCTCAGAGGTTCTTCTTCTAGTTAAATATGTGTTCAAAACTTTTTGGCTACTTTTTGATATACATTATTATACCAGACCTCTTTCCTTTTTCATTTATGTCAAAAGGGGAGAGATGAAGAGAACGAGAGATAAAGAGATGGAGAATTAGAGGAAAAACATTTTATGAAAGATCAATTTTGATAGGGGGAGTAAGTCAGAACATCAATTGTGATATACTTGAATTTTTTTTTGTCATGTATGTTGCCATCAATGCCAAAGGGGGAGATTGTTGGAAGCCTTGTAACATGAGCATGAAGTATGGATGGTTGTGCCGGTTGTTTCTATGTTGTCATTGATGTCAACATGGTAATAACTACATGGTGTTAACTATATGGGAAGTCTACTTGGTTTACTGAAAGTTGTTCTCTGTCGGTAATACTCCTTTATGATGGATTAGTATGTTGGTATTTGAGTTTGGAACTCATTGCAAGATCCAATATGACTCTAATCTCCTAACCATGTTTTATTGAATCATTCAGACTAATTTTTCTTGGATATTGAGATGTTCTTTTGTCTATGAACAAAAAGCTATCTCTAACAGAGTTCAACTCTATATCCAACTATTATTCTGTGTGTGGTGTACTATGTGGAAGATTTTGCATTCTACTAAGATGAAAATTCTTATAATATGGTTGTGTTGATAGTCTCTTTACTGGTAGCATGGTGGAAAATTAATGTGTTCTCAGATCTGGGAGGTTTTTGCTTTGAGGATTATTTGTTGGTTTGAAGAATTGTGTTCTTTAAATCTTGGCCGACTCAGCGAATGCAATATATTATGAAGACTAATAGCCGACTTGGCATAATGCACTACATGGATAAAATGTTGAATCTTATATGGTGTCGACTTAATTGATGAATATAATATACTTGTATATATATAAGGAAGTGGAAAGAGAAGCAAGCAGGTGTGGAAGAAGAAGGAAGAGAGAAAGAAAAGAAAAGTGTGAGTGTGTGTGTGCGAGCAAGTGAACAGAGGAGAAGATCAAAGCCTAAATGCTTTATCAGTAGTAAAAATTTGTTGAGAAATGTAGTGCTATTTATTCTAAGCTTTGGAAGAATTGAACCCTACACATTGAAGGTGTATTCCATTAGTTCATTCTTTGGCAGTGAACCACTATCATTGTATCTTGGTAGTGAGCCATCTTTTTTATTCAAGTTGTGAGCCTTTTAAGGATAGTGAGTCTTGGCAGTGAGCCCTGTATTATTTTGTATTCATATATAATATATTGTCAGTTAACCCTCACTGTGGTTTTTCCCATTCTGGGTTTTCCACAAAAATCCTGGTGTTCATGTGTGTGTTGCATTGACTTAGTTTTATGTTCTCTCTTGTTGATTTAGTCAAAATAGTAATAATGATTAAGTGGACTTTATTATCGGTTTATGGAATATAGATTCACCCCCTCTCAGTATTCTATACGTTCAACAGATTACCACCTAATAAACCTTTACAACATGATATAGATATATTTTATTAGCTATTAGTTCTCAAAATCTAAATTTTGATATCAATTCTAATTTCCATCTAACCAAAAATAATTTATCCTTGATTACTAAATTTTGGATGCTATTATATCCATGCATGAAGTACTTCACTATATGGAGAAAATTAAAAACAAATCATCATATTCAAGCTATAAATCTTAAAATTTGATGATAGAGTGTCCTAGGATTTTCTATTTGAAGTCTCTAGGAAATTTGGGTTTATAATAAAGTTACTATAGATGAACAAGGCTTGTGTTACTACTACCAAGTTCTCTATCCTCATTAATGGGAAACCTATAGGGTTTTCTAGTAGTAATAGAAGGCTACAACAAGAGGACCCCATATATTTGTACCTCACCATAATCTTAGTTTTAGCTTTAACTTAGAATAATTCCAAGCTAGTAGCTACATTAGCTATCACTATCTAATCTCATCAATAATTCATAGATGATACCTATAGACATTTAAAAATGTCTTGAATGATATCATACACTGTTTCATCCCCAAATCCATCCTCTTTTCACTTAATTGATTAAATTAGCCTAGTTATTTAATTAATTATGTCATTTTCATCTATTAATATAATTAATCTAATTGGGTTAATTCACCCCTTTTCATGCTAACATTTTGTCATATTAAATTGAATAAATATAATTGTAGACACCTAAATTTGGACACTTAATTTATCCAAATTTATCCCTTTTCATCTAAACATCCCCTTATCCACATTAATTAAGTAATATCACTATTATTTAATTAATAACTCTAAAGTTCTTCTAATCCCTAAGGTATCTAGTTAAATAATTAAATACCTTACACCTTTCATCAAATGAATTAAATAAATATGGCATTTATTTAATTCCTCACATGTCACATCCTCCATCATTTCCATCTAATCCTAATCCATCTTCTAATCTCATCATTAGAGATGTGCACATACTTAATCCTTGATTAGGATGTGTCACATCCTCCAAATTTTGCAAGTTGACCTATAATCTCTCTTAGCCACCTAACCCTCCTCTAATCCTTCATTAACTAGCCTAATCAACCTCCCAAAGAATTTTTAATTCTTTTTATCCTTCTAAGGAATATTAAATTTATTTTTCTCTTCTCCATGTGATCTTTGACTTGTCACATCAAGTCACATGTGAACTCTTCCCCATGGAATCTTTGACTTGTCACATCAAGTCACATGTGACAAGTACTTACCTTTTTAGGCACCTTGTCTTATCCAAGTTACTTTCCACCTCTCCCTTAGGAACCTTGTCTTATTCACATGATTCCCCAAGCATGTGAATTTTTAATTCACTTTTTATTCTTCCAAGGAATCTTCTCATCTCCCAATGTACTTTCAAAGTACATGTCCTTCCTCCACATCATGTACCCTCCTTCCACCTCATTTACACATCACCATTTCTAAGCCATCGCACATTCCACATGTCAAGATGTGAGGGCTTGTGAGTTCTCAACTCACCATAGCCCTTCATTTTGGCCTTGTTGGTTTAATCTCAACCGTTGAATTCTCTTTCCTCTATAAATACCCCCTCTTTTCTCTCATTTAAGGGAGATCATTGTGCTAACCAAACTCTTGCAAAATTTCCATTTGAGCTATACTTAGCCAAAAATTTACATTCCTTTTATTCATCATAGCAATCTCATCCATTTTCCATCTATATTGCATCTCATTCATACATATTTTTCTATCAAGAGGAGCATACATCACATCAATGATCTAAGGGCCAACCAAAAGAGCAGCTTAACAAGATATTATCGTTCTATCTATTTTGTTGAGTTTAACTTTTAGCCCAATCTTGAGGTGTTAGGTGCTTAGGTGGTTTCTTGCATGTTTTGTGTTGCTGCTCATTTATGGGACCATGTTTATTCCTTATCATAATTCTAGCATGCCCGGTAGGACGCACAGACGGGTCCTGTTCTTTCACATTTTCTATTTTTTTATTGTTTGCAAGTGCAGGTTGTAGAGGGGTGAACCTGACCTATCAGACATGCGTATCTGACCTGTCCAGGGGCATACCTAACCTACAAGGGCGAACCTGACCTATCAGACAAGTGAACTTGACCTCCAAGGGAGAACTTGACCTATCTAGGGGTGAACCCAACCTATCAGACAAGCGAACTTGACCTCCAAGGGTGACCTTGACCTGTTTAGGGGTGAACCTGACTTGCAGGGGCGAACCTGACCCAGCAGACAGGCGAACCTGACCTCCACAGAGCTGAAAGTTTGCAGTTTTTATAGAGGGGTGTACCTGACCTGTACAGGGGCATACTTGACCTTCACAAGTGAACCTGACATAGCAAACAGGCGAATATGACCAAAAATAACTTTTTTCTAGAAGGTAAAAACTGAGTTTTAAGCACTGTTTTTTACTGTATTTAGTGTTTCTGACCCCCTAATGTGTGTTGTTTGTGTCTATGCAAGAATTTGATTAGTGTTTGGAGGAAAACGAAAAAGAAATCACTAACAAGTTTCTTGCAGGGTTATCTATTTTGAAACTTTTATCAGTTGTTGTTTATCATTTTTTAGTAATTTAGGAACATAGATTAATTAGGGGAAGTCAATTTACCTTGTGTGCTATGTTTTCAGTAAGATATTGACATATCCAATCCCCTTGCGCCATTTGGCGATCCTAGGTGACAAGAAATTATAGCTTACCTAGTCCTTTGAGTCACCTTTTTTACTTTTCTTAGTGGGACCTGCTTGGGGATTTCATCACCCCAAGGGACGATTCCAACCATGCGTACCAATGGGGTATATAAAGGGGGGAGAGCAAAAGTTGTACCTCAATCCAATAGCGTCGTAATGGGTGAAGCGTCAGGATGACGTGAAGAGTTGGTCTGAGCCTTTAGTATCTCGCTAAGGTTCCCGACTCACGCTTGTGACGAGTTGGTGCTCACGGTTTGGGCCTCACATACTAGGTGTATATCGAGGACTCCCTAGCAACCATGTTCATCCTAGATTAGAAGACTTTGTTGGCCATACCCATTTCTACTAGACTTCGGATTGTAGTGTCTAAACTATCTTCTTTGTGTGAAACCAGTACTTTTTTGTTTAGTCGTGTCAGCCTTATCCTTTGAATGTTGTTTGTTGTGTTTTGGGTCCTTTACCTTAGTCTTTTGTCAAAAAAACACGTTCAGATTTGTCCACAGACAAACTTGACCTTCACAGGCATACTTGACCTCTTGTATAGGCATACCCGACCACTGAACCAACCCCTTTACAGTTTGTTTGTCAATTTTGGTCAATCTTCAGTCCACAAGCGTACTTGACCCCTTTCACAGGTGTACTTGACCTCTTTCACAGGCGTACCTGACCTCTAAACCAACCCTTTTTAGCCTATTTCAGTCAATTTTGATCAATCTTCAATCCACAAGTGTACCTGACCCCTTGCATAGGCATACCTGACCTCTTGCATAGGCGTACTTGACCACTGGACTAGCCCCTTTGTAGTTTGTTTGTTAGTTTTGGTCAATCTCCAGTCCATAGGAAAACTTGACCTTCATAGGCGTACCTGCCCTCCTGTACAGGTGAACTTGACCTTCACAGGAATACCTACCCTCCTGTATAGGTGAACCTACCCCTATATAGGCAAACCTGCCCCAAACAGGTGAACTTGACCTTCACAGGCATACTTGCCCTCCTATACAGGAAAACCTGCCCTTGTACAGGCGAACCTACCCTAGACAGGCGAACTTTCCCTCCTGTACAGGTGAACCTGCCCTCCTGCATAGGTGTACCTACCCCCCTGTATAGGTGAACCTGCCCCAGATAGGTGAACCTGCCCTCCTGGACAAGTGAACCTACCCTCCAGACAGTTGATTTCACCCTCTATTTAGTCGTTTCAAGCACCTGTTTGCCCGTCATCAACACATTTTTGTAAGTCATCGTTTCATCGACCAAACCACATAAGTGCTACTTAGAACATTATTAGAGTCCATCTCCATCATCAAATCATCCATCCTAATCACCTAGACTCTGTTTTGAGAGTTTTGATTTTCATGTCGAAACTTCCAGAGGTCATAACTTTTGACTTGGGTGTTTGTTTTAGCTAAAATTTTATGATTGGTTGTGTTATGAGGTGGCATGTGGATTCCCAATTGACCTTCCCCATTTTTCTAGATTTTTGGAGCTCCAAACTTTCATCTTGACCCTCAAAATCTCAATTTAGCCCCTTTTTTTCAGTTTTTGAAAAATCATTTTCATTAATAACTCATAATGCATGTCTCAGACTTAGGACGTTAGTTGGAAATTCATCCTATCTTAGTTTTGGGTATTTTAAAAAAAAACTGGAATCTCAAAAGTATGCCTTTGAAGTTTCCTAAAATGGCAAAATTTGACAATTTTTGAAAATTGCCAAATTTGGAAAAATCTGATTGTCAACACCTTACATTCTTTAAACCCCAAAACTTGGTGTAAAATCAATCCCATCACATCCTGTAATCATCCTATTTTGAGCTTCAATCCAATCCTAATCTGAGCTTTACTCTACTCCCAATTTGAGCTTTAACCAAAATCCTAATCTGCACTTGGGTGGACCTACCCCTCAAACAACTGATTTCACCCTTCGTTGGGTCATTTTGGGCACCCTTCTTCTCATCTCAAGTATTCTTCACCTCGTTACGAGTATCCTTTCATCCATTCCAAGAGTTAGTCTCCCAATCTAAGCATTCGTTCATCCCTTTTGATCATTCGTTTACTCGTTTTAGGCTTTCATCCATCCATTCTGAACATTTGTTCCCTCTTTTCTGATCATTCATTTACTCATTTCGGGTAAATGTTCATCCATTTCGAACCTCCTATCATTTTGAACTCTTTTTCTTCCATTCCAATCACTTTTTTACTCGTTCTGAGTAAATGTTCATCCATTTCAAACCTTCTTCTATCATTTTGAACTCTTGTTCTGCCATTCTGATCATTCGTTTACTCATTCTGAGTAAACGTTCATCCATTTCAAATCTTCTTCTATCATTTTGAACTCTCGTTTTGTCATTTCGATCTTTCATTTACTCATTCCAAGTAAACATTCATCCATTTCAAACCTTCTTCTATCATTTTGAACTCTCGTTCTGCCATTCCGATCATTCGTTTACTTGCTCTGAGTAAACGTTCATCCATTTCAAACCTCCTTTCATCATTTTGAGCTCTCATTCTACCATTCTGATATTTTTTTTACTCATTCTGAGTAAACATTCATCCATTTCACACCTCCTTTCATCATTTGAAACTCTTGTTTTATCATTCCAATCTTTCATTTACTCATTTCGAGTAAACGTTCATCCATTTCAAACCTTCTTCTATCATTTCAAACTCTTGTTCTACCATTCCGATCATTCGTTTACTTGTTCTGAGTAAACGTTCATCCATTCTAAGGCTCCTTCTATCATTTTGAGCTTTCATCTTCACATTCTGAGAATCATTCATCCATTCTTTGTAGTCATTTACTTGTTTCGAGTAGTCATTCATCTGTTCCGATCGATCATTTACTCGTTTTGAGTATTTGTTCATCCATTTTTATCATCTGTTCCTCAAATCAAATCATCCTTTTTCCCATCCAAATCCCCTGAACTTCGTCTCGGGTTATTATCCAAATTGACCTGAGTATCTGATATGATTGTCATCATCAACATCTGCTTAAGATTATCATCCATCCTTAGTTAATCATCATCGTCAGCCCAATCAATCCATTTTCAATCTCAAAGTGGATTCAGTGCCACAATCATCATTTTATCTTTTAATCCGATCAATCAACATCCTAAGTCACCTAGGATAATCTTTGAACGAGGTTTAGAATCCCTTCCATCATCCTATCTGATCCATCATTCGGTCTTATCAATCATCAATCAATCCTATCCAATCCAATCCAATCGCTTTCAACCCAATCAATCTACTTCCATCTTGAAGTAGATTCGGTGTCGTAGTCATCCTTTGGTAATCAAATTCGATCATCAAAATCAATCCCATCACACCATCCAATCATCCTAATCTGAGCTTGAATTAAATCCTGACTTGAGCTTTAGTCTGTTTCTGTCCAAAATCTTTGATCCATCATATTTATCCTTTCATCATCATGAATCCTGATCCTCCATCAATAGTAATCAATGGAAACCCTAATTACATCAACGACGATAATGAAATTGTCATCGATCAAGAAGAATATGACATAGATCCCCTTGACACTATCATTTCTAGTAAGATTTCTCCACCTGCTTCCCACAATCCAATCACCCCTTCAAGTTATCCCATTATGTCTTCATCCATGCCTAATCATGCTCCTTATGCTACCTTTGACAAGGGATATCCATCATATCCTGCATCTACATCATCCTCTTATCCAACACCTGCATCCTCTTATCCTAATCTACCATCACAATACCCCTATCTTAATCCCCTATCCACATCATCCTATCTCAATCCTTCATTTGCATATACCCACTATCCTAATCTTCCATACCAATCTGCTCACCCTAATCCTGCATTTACACCTTCCTATCCTAGTCCAACACCCCCATCAACTTACCCTAATCTAACATCCACATCTTCTTATCCTAATCAATCATCCACATCTCCCTATCTCAATCTCCCATCTCAATCTTCCCATCCTAATCCACCACCCCAATATCCTTACTACAATCCACCACCCATATCCTCTTGTCCTAATTCACCATTCCAATACCCCTATCTTAACCCTTCATCTAATCTTAATCCCCCATCTATTCCTAGTCCTGCATCCAATCTCATTCCCCCATCTAATCCTATTCCACCAATCCCTAGTCCTAATCCCCCACCAATCCATAATCCTTCATCCACTCCTACCACACCATCTCAGCCTAGAGTATTCAAGTTTCTCACTCCAAAAGTTCTCCAAGGACTTATAACAAAGAAGACATCTCCCACTCCACACCTTGAGGTTGTGGAATCATGCCATCCCAACCCATCATCCATGGTCATTAGTGATGAGACCCTTCTCCACCCAACACCTATCATTGATGATACCACCCCTAGCACCGCTCAAACCGTCGAAACCATCACATCCTATGAATCCACTGAGCCCCTGTCTCCTACCATCACATCTACTGAATCCATTGAACACCCACCTTCTACTCTGAGATCCATTGAACCCATCAATGACACCCAAATCCAATCCACTTCTTCCACTCCTAGTGTTACTAAAATCCATTCCCATTAATGTTTTGAATCCTCCACCCCTCCATCTTCCCCACTTGAAGAGTCCAAGACTTCATTATCATGCCTTCCACACATGATGAGTCATGCCAAGAGCTTGATCCAAAGCATACCAACATATCCCCTTCTCTACATCAAGATCTTACCATCCCATCTAGTCCATCTCAAGATCATAATCTCCCATCTGTTCCATTCCATGATCCCCTTGTCACTCAAGATTCCACTGCTCCATCTCATGAGCCCTTATTTCCATTTCCATCGCATGAGCCCTTATCACCCGCTACCACAAATCCAGATCCTATCATATCACCTAATCCCTATCTTGATACCACCCATCAAGATGTTGCTATCCCACCATCTCCATTTCTTGATCCTCCATCATCGCCTAAACCTACTATCCCCTCACCACTTGTATATCCCCTTGGTACTCTCACATTCTTCCATGGTGGTCTCCTTGAAGATGAAAAACACAGCGTATATACCACCCATCATCCTCTGCCTAATAATGGACTCGCATCATGTTTTCAGAATAACAAAAATACTATCATGGATCGAATGCTCAAGAACATGAACTATCAAGGAAAAGGTTTAGGCCTTCATGAGCAAGGTATTTTAGAGCCCATCCAGGTCAAAGAAAAAATCTTTATGCAAGGTCTTGGTCCCTCAAGGAGCCTCTTCAAAAGAAATATAGGCTCTTCCCATCGCTCCTCCAGACCATATGCTGCCATTCCTCCTCCTCTATCGTATCGCCTCAAAACAACCATCCATATTCCTCCTTCATCTTCTCCATCCCTTTTGGGTCCTTACATCCCTCCATCAGATCTCCATCCATCTTGTTTCCATGTCCCCATCTATTTTGAGCCACTGTCCATCCACCCCTCCATCTCCCTTCCTCCCTTCATCCATTCCATCCACCTATCCATTCATCCATGCATCATCCCACTCATGTCCCTATCCGGGATCCCAGCAAGAACATACCCCTAAACATCCCCCTCCATCTACACATAATCCCTATGCTCTCCACTCCATGGCTCCACATCATCCCGCTCTCCTCCGCACCCATCCATTGCTACTAAAACGCACGGGATGCCCCTAAAGAAAAATGCATGAATCCTAACATCCACATGGTCTAAAACTCCCCATGCCCTCTAAAGAACAGCATGGTGATGAAAAGAAAAATAAAATCGAATCAAAATCAAATCCATGGAGCCACAAAGGCCCACCAAAGAAATCAAAACCATGTGGATCCCAAGAAAAAAGATGCCATGCCTTCAAATGAAGCATCCATAACAACATCCAAAGTTGATAATCTGAAATCCAATCATACACATCCTCCATATCCTAAATTTTTTTTGGGTCCTTATGTCCCAAAATTCACTATCCTATCTCCTTCATTATCCCCACATTCTCCATCCATTAATCCTTCTATCCTTTCACATCCATCCTGTGTTGTCCCTTTATCCCTCATCCCTCTGTCCATTCCTTTATCCCTAAGGTTCTTCTTTATCCAACAATTCACATCATCTTAATACCATTATGAAACTTGGTCTTGGAGTCCTTCATCCATATCCACTTGTGCATATCTTCTAAATCCATATCCCATCCCACATCTTTTATCCCATCCGCATTCTATCCAAAAATCCAAAAAGTAAAAAAGTAAAAAAAATTCAAAAAAAATTCAAAAATTCAAAAAAAAAAAATAGTGAAGAAAAATAATCCTTCCAATGGTGAAAACTTGGCAAACAAGCGCCTTGGATAAGTACCATGATGAAAACCTAGAAAATAGGCGTCATGCGTAAATCCTCATCCATCCTTTTCCACACTTGGGGGTAGCTTCCTAATATGCATTCCCTCCATCTGATATGCTTCTAGCTATGCACCTATCCTCCTGCTATACATCCTCTTCATTCATCCCCTCCATCCCACCTATCTTTTGCATCCTACCTATTATGCCTTGCATAACCACCCCATTTTGTTTTATTTTGGAACAAAATGGGTCCCCCTTTTCTTTTCTTTTGTTCGCCTTTGGTTGTTTGGTTGGGTCTTAGGAGTTGCTTGTTTTTCTCCTAATTTTGTCTTTTGCTGTGTCGGAGGCGGGTCCAAAACCAAATCTAAACACGAAACTCTTTCAAAGTTTCTAGTTCAGATATCGTTCCGACTCCTACTCTGTCTTCTCTTTTGTTTCTCCTTCTTTGTTCTGTTGGTTGTTTTTCAACAAAATCTATGGTTGGTCCATCCTCTTGTTTGTTGGTCATTTCCTTATGTTTTTTGTTTGTTTGCTCGCGCAGAAATGGAACTGAGATTGGAACGAAAGTATGAAATTTCAAGTTTCCATATTGTGTCCCCGTTCTGACTCTGTCTTCGCTCATTTCCTTTCTCCTCGTTTTCTTTGTTCCTTTGCGCCAGGTCCGATTTCGCTCCGGTCCCACTTCCCTTGTGCTTGTGTTTTTTGTTCTTTTCTTTTTGGTCGGGACCGGATCTGGACCCAGAATCAAACTTTGAACTTTGCAAAAGTTTCATTTTCGGTTTTGTCTCCGCCCCCGTCCTCTTGTGTTGTGTTTTTGGTTGTTTTTTTGTCGGGACTAGATCGAGGTTGGAAACTAGGTAAGGAACTTGGTACAAGTTTCTTTATCCATTCTCCAACCCGGATCCATGTACGCCATACCTTTTGATGTTCACTGGACTTGACTTAACTATCTATTCACGTCGTTGGCTTTGTCCCCAAAATATAGCATTTATGGCATTAAATGTAGCCTGTTCGCACGCATGAATTAATTTTTAAAGGTTTAATCATGTTTAAGCTGGCTCATTATAATTATTATTAGAAGTGTTTAAGCAAACCATGGCCAAGAAAGTCTCGAGAGGATTGATTTGATCACGAAGGTGAGTTGTGGAGAAAATCTTGGATAAATTCTGGTCCGTCCTGAGGACCGTTTAGAGGTAGGTTTCTTTGCTTTTTCGTCTCCCGTTTGTTCTTTCGGGTTTTTTGTTTTAGCGTATTCGCAGGAGTTTTTTTGTTCTGTGAATTTCTCTGCTTGTTTGTGTTTGTTTTTATTCTTTTCTTGTTTTGCTTCTTTTGTCCTTTCTTTTCCGTCCCATTCCATTTTTTATTGGTGTCATTTTGTTCTATTTGTTTGTTCTATTGTCGCTTTTGTGACAGGTCCGTCTTGTCGTTCCCTAGTTTTAACAGGGTTTTGATTTTTGAGGAATTTCCTTGCTTAGGTGATGAAATTCATCTTGAAACCCTATTTTTGGTCTTCCCACGTCGATTTTACATTTTCCGTGTGAGATTCTCATTATGCCCTAGTTTTCAAAAACAACATGTCGAGCGAACTAGGGTTTTGCTCGACAACCTTTGGAAAATGACCTTTTGTATGGAGGAGTTGTTGGAGGATTAAACTATGCTATTCCTGGTTTCCTTTAAGCCCATGTGACCCAGGGTTTAAAGTTCATATGACTGTACCTTGTTTGAAATACTCTACGTTTCCTGAAATTATTCCGCTCATGTTCATTATGATATGTTTTTATACCTTGTTCTTGAGTGGAACCGGATCCGGAGTGGAAGTTGAATTTGGGAACTAACAATTAGTTTTGGTCTGGTTCCCGCTCCGGTCCCGCTTCCGACCCCATTTTGGTTCTTATCCAGTTTTGATCTTAGCCACGCCACATGATAAGAAATATCTTTTATGCCTAATACTTCTACAGTTCTGCCTTCGATAAAGGTAGAGTTTAGCTAAGTAAATATCATCTTGGGAGGGTAGAGAAGGGATTATATGATTGACTAACTTGGATGTTTTGTTCATCTAATACAGAAATTTATTGCAGCAATCAAGAAATGTTGGGGGCATCAGATGAGGCTTCTTAGAGAAGTAAACCAGGTAAAACTTCATGGTAAGGAGTTAGAATGAAGAAGATCAAGGTGGAATAGCTTCTGTATACTTTGAGATGTAAGCATAGGGAATTTTACCTCACAGCTAGCAAGATTGATTCCAACTAGGCTGATATTACTGACACAAATTTGGGCCCTATTAACTATGAAGAATTGCATGAGGAGACCTTCACCGAGGAGCAGGTCACAGGAAGGACGGAAAGGATTGTTCAATCTGGGCTGGCACATGTTGCACTCTTCCCCCTATCTATCCAATTTCCAAAGTTTATTCTTGCAGTAGCTGGTGCATATAATCCTGCTACTAGGCAGTGTGTGGACATAAAGGGTAATGTCATTATTGACCTCATGCCTCCAATGATCAAATTCATGTTTAATATACCTAATCCCAAGAATCCTAGGCAATTGAATGATGCAGAGGCTTTGAAGATTTATAGTGATAATAAGGAGAAGAATAGATTTCACATGAATAAGACTTGGATGAGGGTGAAGAAGAAGTCTCTGAACAAGCTTCCAAGCCAGCCTAAGAGGGTAGACTTTAGTAAAGAGATTGCAGATATAATCATGTTCCTTTATAGGGTGTTTGGAAAAAGGGATACTTCACTGTTTAAGGAATGGATGTTTCCTTTAATCCAAACTATTTTGGATGGGAGGCAACAATTTGACTAGTCAATGATAGTATTAGACAACATTCACAATCAAATGATAAAAGTGAGAGAAACTAAGTGTTTCTTTATTACCTCCTATATAGTTTATGCAGCTGCTAGAGTGGGGATTTTTCTTGGACTTCAAACAGTGGGTATATTGGGGGAAGCCCAAGGAGAGAAGAGAGTGTGGGAGTATTATAATCAGCTCACCTTCCAAGAATCAAAGCAACATTATAGAAGGGTAAATGATGCCTTTCTTTATGTCATTATTAACAAACTTAATGGTGATTCGGGATATAGGCTTAGCAGGGAGGCAATGGATTTTGTGAATGAGTGGGGGCATTGGTTTATCCAGTACCCCACATTCACCTATTTTAGGTTAGCAGGTTTTGAAGGACATCCTCATTTTCTACCTAGATGTTGTGGTGATAGGATCATTCTAATGGAGTTTATTTATCAGGCCTTGGTTGTTAATTTTAAGTTTGGCAACAAGCACAAGACTGGGTGCAATAAATTTCCAATGAAGCTAGGAGTCTTTAGCTGTCCACACATTCAGGTAGCTAAGGTCATTTGCAATGAATTAATTTATTTAAAGTTGGGCTTGTACACTGCAAGGAAGCACTATGACCCCAAGCACAAGTTGAGGGCTTTGCTTCCCAGTGTCTTTGATAACCAATTCAATCTATTGGAGGATTTTTGGGAGGACTTGCAGGATGAATATGACCTTAGGAAAAAGAATTATGAAAGGATACCTATCCCACTTATGCTTGAGTTTGGGTTAAAGGAAGACATTCCAGAAATGTTGTCTGATGATGGGATAGTTTTGGATCCTGGGTATAATGTAGACAATATTGGTGCTAAAGATCTTTATCCAGTAGACTGGAATGCTGAGGAAACAATTGACATAAAGCAGATTGCAAGACCAGTGCTGGATAGGAGTATTCACTGGGTGAGTTTGAGGGCTAATCATACCGAGCCTCAATCATCTAAGAAAAGGAAGGCTGCAGGTACCACCCAAGGATATAAAAGGGAAAATAGAATAATGGTACCTAAGGAACCCTTAGAGTTTGTGCCTTCTAATACACAAGAGGAGGTGGTCCCTCAAGACCTCCCAGAGGTGTAGGAAGATGAAACAATTACGGAGGTGGGGGCTTCTACATTTGTATCAGGGGAGGTATCCACTCAGCCCTCTAATACACAACAACTAGGTCAAGAATCACCAAAGGGATCCCTCCATGATGAAGCAGAGGCCTTAAAGAAAATGCAGGATGAAATTGAAATACATAATATAGAAACTGATTCAGAAAAGAATCCATCTAATAAAGAGCATCATGTATTAACATCTCTTGATATGAGAGATGATGCAAGGACTGGACACATATTAACTAAGGAATATCAGTGGAAACTCTTTGAGGATGCAAAAAGAGAATTTGATGCCAGGGAACAAGTTGAGGCATCAACTAAGAAACAAGAAGAGGAGGCCAAGGCACAAT
>VDFB02079329.1:0-12258 GCA_007258455.2 Sequoia sempervirens | reverse complement strand
GATTTTCAGACGGGAATTGTAGGAAAGAAGGGGAATTGCAGAAAAATTGTAGATCATTTTTTTAATTGAAGACAATGGGAGGTGGGTTAATTCAGAATGAACCCACGGTGCATGATATTTTACTACAGGATGCATAGTGCCTAGCATAATTTCAAAACTATGGATGGATAGATTACTTTTTGAAGTTGGATGGTTTTGATGAAGGCATTGCCCTCAAATTTTCCTAGACATTTTCAGAAGGAAAATCCACAATAAAAGGGTTGGAAGTTGTGGCAACAAAGGAAAGAATTGCAAAAGTTATAGGGTTACCAACTGATGGTGAAAATTACCCTACATCTAGAGATGCTAGGTCAGCTAGGGCTGAGTTTACAGAGCCAAACGACCCCCCATTGAGCATAGACAAACATGGTGCAAAGAAAATGTCTCTGCCCAGGCCGTGGAAGCAGATAGCTGTGTATGTCATCAAATACATCACTTGTGAGGGTCGCCAGTCAAACTTGCATTCTATCCACTTCAAGATTTTGAATCACATGAGGCACGAAAGGAGGATGAATGTGCCCAATGTGTTGTACAATATTCTCTCAATTATGGCAGCTGAGACCCAAAAAGGTAGGGATAATTCTGTTTCCCACCATTGCTTGATTAAATTGTTAGTTGAAAAGTCTCTACATGATGTATTTGGGATGATTTGAGAAGAGATTATAAATGTTGATCAAATTAGACCTGATCACTTGCAACCTAGGGCTTTGCCTCAATCCCATAGGTCTAGCAAGAGAGTAAGCACGGTTGAAGCCATTCCTAGTGCTTCAACCTCTGGTGCTAGCTCTAGTGTGAATCCTCTTACAATAAAAGAAACCATAGAAATTAGTTCTTCTAGAATAGAGCACTCAGAAAAAGAAAGCTATTCCTTAGATTCTAATGATGACATCCCACTTGAAATGTTGATGAAAACTAGCGCACAATAGAGAGAGGTAAAAATAATAAAAGGGAAGGTTAATACACAACCTGTAGAAAGAAAAGTACCAAGTTCTAAGAAGATGAAGGCTGAAACTATTCATCCTACAACCAAAGGAAAACGTGAGATACTTCATAGGAAATCAAGACCAGTTGGGCCTGCGATTGGTATGCCTTCATAGGAAAACCCTAAACTTAGTGAGACCTCACAAAAGGACCCTGAAGGTCTAATAGAGCAGGGGAATGTTGAAGAAGAAGAAGACATATTTAGGAGAGCAACAAATATAACACTGACCAATCTTGCTAACATTGCAGAAGAATTGGAGGAAAATTAGGACTTCCTCTAGCATGAGCAAGAGGTCTTGCAACATGAGCAAGAAGTCCTCTAGCAACAACTAGAACCAGAGCAATAATTGCTGCAACCACAACAAGAACAAGAGTCCTTGCAACAAAAGAAAGAAGAAACAACACCCTTGCAGCCAGAGATAACTTGACAGCTTGTGTCCATGCAGATAGTGCTTTATGAGGAGCCGCCATCAACAAAAAGATTGGTAGGCATTCATAATCCTCCTGGTTTTATAGTACATGCAACAATTTTGAATTTATGGAAAGAAATACAAAGAAGGGAGGAAGAATGGAAAAAGGAAAAATAGAAATTAAAGGAGGAAATTTGAAAGAAGGATGAAGAGATTGAGGATAAAAATGCAGAGATTGCCACCCTGAAGCAGAGGGTGGATGATATGGTAGCTTTGGCACCAAAGATTCTGGAATGTAGAGACCCTCCAAGGGTCTATGCTCTGCTCCTGAAAGAGAAGTATCTCTCTTTTAAGATGTCAAGAATTTCCTTAGGTTTGAATCCTCCTATTGATACCCTTATGGAATTTTTCAATGCTTATAGATTGCCTCCCTAAATGAAAGAATTTTCAGTAGAATTTTATTTGTGAATAATACATTGTCACAAGAGACCATGATTGGAATATGCTGCTATATGTTGGGGATATTCAATTGAGAGCATTCATGTCTTGGGTACAAAATGAGATTAGTTGGGGGCAGCAACATAGTGCTTATAAGCAATTGGAATCTAATATCCCTCTACCTATTAGAGCTAAATCAAGCAATCCAAGAGACATTTACAAAGAATGGCGTAGAATGTTGCTCAGACCAAGTTATGGAAATAGCATTATGCCTTGGATTGAGGCAGTTTACAGTGAGTATGAAGTAAAGAAAACAACAAAGGAGGGATAACCTATATATGCTTATCGGTAGAGATGGAGTAGCTTGATTCAATGAGTCGAACAGGTTGAACCCCATTCCATCTACAATTATGCTACAACATTAAAAAGAATTAAGAGGCATATTCAGATTGGGAGAACTCAAGGACGGTCTTGGCTTCCCCTTCTTTTCAGCCACCCATGTTCATGTGGCCTGTACTAAATTCTAGATTCTACTAGTATAACATTGCTGCAGAGAGCTAGAGATGGAATAGGTTTGAAAAATTGGGAGGATTCTATTGGGGATCCCATTCATGCATTGCATCCACCGATGTTGGACAACTTTTAGTTGCAAATTTCAAAGCTTTGACTAAGCAGAAGAAAAACTCTTCCTCTGCTAGAGGACCAACAAAATGTTAGGTTGGGGGGAGTGATGAGCCTAGTTTTTGCTCTAGTTTTGGGTAGAATCTATAGTCTATTTGTTGGCTGATGACATGAACTATGATGATTAAATGTTGGTATTTTCATAAAGTTTCCCTCAAACCATTGACATTTGACATTATCCTATCTCTACAAGATTTAATGACCTTTGGCATATTATGTGGCTTATCTATATTGATTTTGCATGTGATTAATGAATGATTCTTAGAGTGGTTATAGATGTGCAATTATTATGCATAATGACTTTGCCATGCAGATTTGATATGCCAAGTTGTGGAAGACACCGCCAGCTGGGCATGCACCATAATGACCAGTTGAGGAATCACTCCAAGTCAAAGGCAACCAATGAAAAAAGATTCTTCATGCAACTGGAATGTAAATCCACCTTAGTGGACCATAATGATTGAGCATGCATGGGCATTAATATTTTGTTGGATCTCCATCTAGACTTGCATGTCTGACCAGATTCCATGCATGCGTAACTGCCATCACTCCACTTTCCCCTTTTTTCCCTAAATGGTATGCTCCAAGTCGTGGAGTTAACTGCCTTATTTAGCTATAGTATAAATAATGATTTGATGGTCCTTCTTTAGGAGGTTGCACGATTTGATATTGTACTCTCATTCTCTAGTTTCAGTGATACAAATACATTACTTTCTTGTATGCATGATTTAAAGTGAATAAAATAAAGTTTTGAGTTCAAGCACTTGAGTTCTTATTAGTTTAGAGGATACTTATCCAAGGGGGCCCACTTGGTGAGTAATCTATCCTATTAGTTTAGCATTAGTTTAGTATTACTTGTTTTTTAGTACTTAGTTAGAAATCTGGCATTGACTATTCTTGTAGCCACTAGAATTCTATTATGTGACTATTCCTACAGCCAAAGCGGACATAGTAGTGTCTTGTTCGTTGCTTAGATTTGTTTTCTTGTTATGCATTTTAGCTTAGCATAGTTGTTGATTGATATTCAACATTTGTCTCTTTCCCTTTCAAGAAATTTACTTTCAATATTGTGTTTCTTAGTTGTAGAATGCAATGGCTACTTCGAGTTCTTAGTGCACATACTGTGCTGACCCATTTCAAGTTCACATCCTTGGGTTGACAAGTTAAATGCACCTTCATGATGATTGAGATAGCTATTCAGGTTAGATGTCCAATCTCTGAGTCATGGTCATAAAGGCTTAGTTATTAAAATCATTATAGGAGGCCAACTAGTGCAATAAGATAAGTTAAAAGACAAAGATCAAGTAAACAAACAAGCTAATGTTCTTCATACTGCTAGTCAAGACTAAACTATGGTGAAGCCTGATGTTGATGTCCATTAGAAGGCTGATGATCCGACATGATGTTACTGATGATCTAGGATTTGATTGGATGATTTGCTATTAATACCAAGAGTTGACGAACTTGTTTACTTACCCACCTAGACTTGAGACCTTGATGTTTGAGTTTTTACTTTGAACCCACTCAGACTCATTTCTCATTGTTTCACCAAAGGTCGAGGATGATGATTGATTTATCGTGAGTGGAGTCATTCGAAAGTGATTGTGAAATGGGATGGGTTGTTTTTTCAAATATTTGAATGTTTTGATGTTTTTAAAATGTTTTGAGGTTGTTTTTGGTATTTTTAAGGTTTTGCAAATATTTTGATTTTCAAAAATTTTCGTTTTGGTGTTTTGCGAGATTTTATGAATGCTTTCGAGATTTTGTGTTTTTGAATGTTTTTTGTGTTTTGTGTCTTGGGGCTGATCAAAGATTAGCCTTGCTCTTATGTTTAAGCTCAAAAGATCTATGTAGTTTTGATACCATGTTTTGACGTGCTTTCTATTTTATGAATATTTTGGATTTTGATATGATTTTGGATGTTTTGGATTTCTTGGCTGTTTGAATGTTTTGGATTTCGAAGGATTTTGATGTTTTGGATATGGACATGTGTGATGATATTAGTGCTCTATTTGGGATTTTGTTAAAATCCAAGCCAAGGTTGATTGATCAGATTGATGGATTGATGATGATAACATTGTTGACGATACACAACAATGCAAGGATAGTGTTAAGCAACATGAGGATTAGGATGGATATCCCAAGATGATGAGGGATTGATGATGATAACATTATCGAGGATACACAACAATGCAAGGATGGTGTTAAGCAACACAAGGATTGGGAAGGATATCCCAAGATGATGGATTTATTGGATTTGATTGATCAAGATTTTGAAGCTTGGTTTTGGAATAAAATATGTTTGAATGATTTGATGTGACATTGAAGTGAAAATTAGATGCAACTAATAATATTGATTGTTTGTGTGTGTGTATGAAAAATGTATCAATTATAAAGGAATTCAAACACATATTAATAAGACATTATATCGAGAAAACTGAAAAAGGAAAACAGAATGAGCAAACTGTTACTGCAGCTTCCCCGAACTCGTCTTATTTCTCTCTAACTCCATCGTTTTGTTGTTTCCAATTGCTCTCAGATTCAGCAAATCAAGCTCAACAAAATGGACAGTTGAAGAACGAGATGTAAATAAAAATGCATATTATGCTCAATGCAAGACTATACTAAGATGAAAATATTGCTATGATGCTAAAAGGATGTGAGTGCATAAGCTAACTGTGCATATGCTTGTGTGATCGTCGTGTCTAGGCGTGTAACCAAAGTTTGGATTTACACGAGCATTTATAGAGTCTTTAAAAGGATTCGATTGGCTGATTTGATTAACAGCCTAGATTAAGCTTGTTAGAATGGACGGTGAAAGATTTTCATAAGTTTGAGAGGGAGATAGAAGGTTTCCCTTTTCCTTCAATTTTCGTCATTGAGATCCGAAGGGAATTTGCCATTTTGAAGAATAAGTTTAGAATGAGTTTACAATTAAATAAAATAAATTTATTTAATTTGTAAGTGAAGATGGATATAGAAACTCGCATAATTAAATAAATTATATTTAATTATGTTTTAGAAGTGAATTTAGAGTGTAATTAAATATTTTTAAAATATTTAATTATTTGTGGAGTGAGAAGAAAATATTAAATTAAATATTTAATATTTAATTTAATTATGGGATGAAGAGAATATTCCATATTTGAATTTAAATATTCAACTTTTAGAATATGATAATCAAATATAAATAAATTATGAAAATTTATTTAATTTAATTAAGCGGAATGTGGAAGGTGGTAATTAATTAAATAAAGTTATTTATTTAATTAATGTAGAAGAATCATAAGAATGAACAATATAAATAAATAATTAAATTTATTTATATGTAGATGACTTTAGGAGAATTAATTAAATAAATTATATTTAATTAATTAACAAGCTTAATCATGACGATTTTTAGATGTATACATTTTGCCCCTCTTTAAAGTGGTGTAAAACACATTGTTTCAAAGAAAATAAGATTTTTGCCCCTGATATGCTTTCAATGTTGCTGCTGATGATGCCCCCTCGCAAGGTAAATCACGGATGAGAGAGAGTGATTTAGCTCTCGACAAATGATTGGAAAAAAAAATGTCCCATTTTGAAAACAAAGTCAAATGGCAGCAAACTTACCTTTGTTTGACCTTTAAAAGGTAAAAAAGTAGAAAGAGACAAATCATTTGCACTTTTTAACTTGGTGAATACTATAGCTCTGAGAGTGACCTCGCAACATGGAGATTCCATATCATCGCCACCAATTTGAGAGATCTCACCGATACCAGAGGCCAGCAACATACGGACCACCGGTGAGTTGATCTAACCACTCGTGTTTTAAAATTTTTACGTTTGAAATCCAAATGCACTATTTTTCTGTGAATTTTAGATATGAAAATGACGTTTTAGCGCTTTTAGGAAAGTTTTAGCACTTTCAATGATTTTTCTGGCGCTTAGGGTAAAAACAATAGCGCATACAGGCTAGATTTGAAATAGTTAGCGTCAAACCAGTTTAGCGCATTCGATGAAAACAGTAGCGCATATAGGGAAAGATGTAGAAAATTAGGTTTAAGCGCATCAAGGAAAAATAGTAGCGCATATAAGGAAATCGTGCATCCAGTGATTAAAGTAGCGCTTAGGTTGATAGTTTCAGCGCATATAGGGAAATAGTGCATAGGGAAACTGTTTGAGCACATACAGCGAAAAGAACGACGCATATGGGTTTTAGCGCATAGAGACCACAGAGTAGCGCATATGGGTTTTAGCGCATAGAGGTCACCAAGTAGCGCATATGGTGAAAATAGGCAGAATTGATGATTTGATGATAGTAATGTGAAAATGATGATATATATATTGCTTCCTTAGTCAACAGATAGGTAAATTGTTGTGTCATCATGGTGATATGGATAGAAATGATGAAAAAATTGGTGTTTGAGTGATAACTGTGCTTCCCAGAGTAGAAAACAAAGAGTAATTGTCGGACAACTTTGTTTCAAAAACAAAGAGTAGATTGAACTGATAACTTTGCTTCTCATAAATGAAAAACAAAGAGTAAATGTCGGATAAATGATTGATATGACTTCTGATAAATTTGCTTTCTGCGATAGAAAACAAATAGTAATTGATGGTAGAGCAAATTTGATATGATATCCAGCTAGATAGATTGTCTATTGGTTTGCCTAATAGGATTGATTGTGTGATATGGGTCGTTGATATGATGCACTGATACGAATTATTGATATGGATCTGATATAGTTCACTTGATATAGGTCACTGATAGATATGAATCTAATTAATTTTGGTTGAATGATTGGTATGATTCTGATTAATTATCCTTCTGATGAAAATAGAAAGTTTTCAAAAACCTCCAGATTAGAGAGCGGCACTCGGCAGGGTGGGATAGGATACCCAAGTTGACACCTGCTGACGTAGCTCTAATAGATACATGTGGTTTGAGATCTTTGTTGGCTATGCCACCAATTTGGGTCAATAGAGGATTGCTGACGGCACTGGCAGAGCGATGGCATTCAGAGCACAACACCTTTCATATGCCGACTAGTGAGGTGACGGTGACTCAAGAGGATGTATACAGGATATTAGGTATCCCAGTTGTTGGTGCCCTTGTGTTCTATGATCACAAGGAGCTCGGGGGTACAGATGCTTTGAGGAGGGTGTATGGTGATGCACATATAGCTGGGTATTGGGTACCATGGGCTAACTTTCGAGGATATCCAGCCTTTCCTGTAGTTTTGGGTGCATTCATTGGAGGTTTCTTTTGTTCAGATCACCGGTCAAAGGGATTATCAGTGGGATGGGGTAGGATTTTGGAGCAGATGCTGCTACAGCCACAGAGATATGCATGGGGGAGTTGTATGTAAGCGCATCTATATCATGATTTGCATCAGGTTGTGTACAGGGGTGCTTCCAGTTTGTCATGTGGTGTGACATTGCTGCAGATCTAGGCATGGGAGTATCTTGCTATGACGAGACCAGCGTGCCCCAGAGTTAGGCCTCTAGGTAGGCCTTATGTATATACATATGCTATGTTCCTTGTCCAGCCCAAGCTGGGCAAGGTGGATTACTGGAGACGACTTCTAGATGATATGGATGCAGTGGTATGGCGACCATATCTTGATTGTGAGCCATGGGATACAGATGATGTAGAGATGCCATTTGTATGCATTCCTTAGTTTCTGATAGGGAGGACTCCTTTCATTCTTGAGAGGTTTTTGGCGTTGTGGGTGTAGAGACAGTTTGGATTTACCCAGGGGATACCACAGGGGGTTGCACACTATGCCCGGAGCAGAGATGAGGCCGGATGGGGGCCATGTATTTCCTATCAGATAGCATATACAGAGTTCAGGTCATTAGCGCCCGAGGCATGGGATGACAGGCGAGACATTGTTGATGCTGGTATGTCTGATGAGTATTCTCTATATTACCACACACATCCCTTTCCACGGTTTACCAGTCCCGATGAGCTAGTACCCATTCTGGTAGTACCACAGCCAGGGGCAGTGAGACAGGAGGATGTGGTCGGTGGCGAGCAGGGAGCAGTTGGAGGAGAGGAGGTGGAGAGTGGAGAGGGGGAGGAGAGTTCTGACGGGGATGATGGAGATGATGGCGGGGATGAGGGACAGGTGTTGAGGAGGTCGAGGCTAGATATTCTGAGGGGTGTCCAGATCATGCGGCGGCCTAGGACAGGGATTGGACGACGGACAGTGATCCAAATGGGATCCTCATCTCAGCAAGGGCAGATAGCTACTCTTCAAGCCCAGGTACAGACACTGCAGGGACAGCAGGGATAGTTGCAAAGTCAGCTGACGCAGTCACAGGGATTTATTGTACAGCTACAGGCACAGCTGGCATAGGCACAGGCACAGGCACCTACCCCAGACCCACAGTTAGCCCAGGTGATGACAAAGAGAGATGCATTCAGATAGAGAGCAGTGGAGGTGGAGGGCGTCGCTCAGAGGCTCATGGGCACGTTAGAGATCGCATCATTGCGGGATGCCATTGCAGAGGGCATGGAGATGGCGAGGGAGGCTGAGTATTATAGAGTCAAGTACGAGGAGCTGTGTCCTCCTGAGCGCAGAGAGCCATTTCCCCGATCGCGTAGCAGGACTAGGAGCAGATCACGGACACATACACATAGCATGGGAGTGACTGGGCCTCGGCGAGATCCAGACACAGGTACCAGTGGCAGGCCACCTCCTTCCAGACTAGCTCCATTAGGGGCATCGACCAGCTAGTCCTGTGATGTATAGCATTTTTGGAGCATGTATATGCCATTTTTTTTTATCATATCCTATGTATCTCTTTTTGAACTTTGGAGTTTCATTGGACATTTTGACATTTGTATCATTTTTGATGAGTGATGATATGCAGCGGCGATGATTGTTTTTGATGATGTGATGTGCATTTTTGAGATGATTTATGTAATGTCCATCATGATTTGTTGATTATGTGATATGCAGTTATGGATTTTGGTATGCATTTGAATGATTTGATGACTAACATGATATGCAGGATGATGTGTTTATGATGATGATTGATGACAAATGGTTGATGATGCATACTAATGATGTCATGCAGGTGGATGATTTATGAAATGATTATGAATATATACCATGGAATATGTGATATGTGATGTTATGCAGGTTTTCAAATGTAAGATGATAATAAAAATGAATGTTGTGTTTATGATATGCATTATGAATTTGTATGATAAAATGATATGATATGATGTAAAATGATATGGAGTGAGATAAGTAAATAGTGATGAGATGTATGATAATATGATATGTGATGAAATATAATGATTTGTAATAAAAATGAAATGATAAATGAAATGAATAATAATGGATTTACAATGATAATGAAATGATATGATAAGATAATGATAAGAAAATGAAATGAATGATAATGGAATGAAATGATAATTATATGATATGATAAGATAAATGAATAATGTAAAATGCTTGATAATAAATAAAATAATGATAGAATAATGTAATAATGACATGAATGATGATGCAATAAATAAATAATTAAATAATAAAATGAAATGTAAATGTATGTAATAATAGAAATAATAATGTGTGTCATAAAAATAGATAATGTGAAAATGAAAATGAATGAAAAGATAAGATAACGATAATGAGATGAGATAAATGATGATAATGATAATGCAATGAATGATAATGATAATGAAAATGCGATGAATGGTAATGAATGATGATGGACTGAAATGATCATGAAATGATACGATAATGATATGAATGATAATGAAATGAAAATGAATGAAATGATAATGAACGAGATGATGAGATAATGAAACAAATGTTTGCATTGTCCTCCAAAAATAGTCCAAAGAAACATGACAACCATTGGCCTTTCAAAACTCTGATGCAAATCCAATATGCAGTTATGTATAATGACCTAAAATGAGATGCAACTAAATGAAACCAATCATTTTGTTGAGCCTTTTTGCTAGCCTTCTTGAATCATCATAGAGCGTTTTAAAATGTTGGAAGTGTGTACAAGCATCAAAGGGGAAATTAGCACCAATGATGACCTGAGTACAACTTTCATGATTTTTGATATAGCAAGCGAACACAAGCATCTAGGTATAATTGAACCGAGATGACCTGAGCATTTCTTGCATGAACAGACAAAGACTAACTACCTTCTAATGCAAATTTGGAACTGTCATCAATGATAAACTTTGGAAATCATGTCTCGCGACATACTTGCAACAGATGGATAGTTAACCTCAATACAATAGACAAAGAAAAAATCATCCTCTTTTCTTGCCACTCTAGTTCAGTACATCATCGAGTGTGCTCCAGAGAGATGATATCGAAAATTAAACAACCATTGTTCAAAAATGAAATATTATTATCCCAAATATTATTCAGATTATAAATCATCCAGATATGAGTCATGATAGGGTACGCAGCTGAAAACTACTGTGATATGGATCGATGATTGGATAGTTATCCATATGGTTTGATTTGGTTGTTTTGTTTTGCATGATTGGCTTCTATGTCATTGTCTCATTGTTTCGAAAAAAACCTGAAAGTCGATTGCCCCCAGTATGCCAATGTTTGCCCTCGGTATTTACTGAAATGAATATGTACAATAAATCAAGCCATGATAAGACATTATCGCTCTAGGAAAATGATGATAGCATGATGCTAGTGTGGCCCTAAGATGATGGAAAAAATGTATGAAAATGAAGGCTAAAAAGTTAAGTGCAGAACATGAACTAATAGATGGAGAGCTACAAATAGCGTCTATTTGCCAGATTTTCACTATTTATTTTTATTGCATTTTTCTTGTTAATAGACTGCCTATCGCTAGGTTTTCACCCTATGAATTTTTTCTTTTTCTTTTTGTATTTCTTCAGGCCTTTTTCTGATTTTTTTGTATTTCTTCAGGACTTTTTCTGATTTTTTTTGTATTTCTTCAAGACTTTTTCTGATGATAACCGTTTTAGACATAATACTTTTTCAGGTGCATGCTATTGATAGGTTCGTGAAATAGGTCCCCTTCTGGCGTTGATAGCTTGTATTCTCTTGAACCATAGACTGTGATAACCACATAAGGACCTAGCCAATTTGGTTTGAACTTTCCTTTCTTCTCTTTGTCTTGCTAATTGTGTGGGTTTTCTTTCAGAACAAGATCACCCACTTGAAAGGTACGTGGCTTTACTTTGTGATTATAGCTGGGAGACATCATCTGTTGATATGCTTTTAAATGATCAGCTGCTCTTTGTCTCTTCTCATCTAGGAGTTCTAGTTCTTGGAGTGAGGAAACTCTGTATTCATCATCCGTTGTAAGACCTTTCAATGATACTCTGAGTGAGGGAATCTCAACTTCTAAAGGTAGTATGGCTTATGCTCCATAGACAAGAGCAAATGGCGTTGCTCCTGTTGGCGTGCAGATACTGGTTCTATAGGCCCATAGAGCGGGATTGAGTTGAGCCGTGCTTCATCTTTCTTAGATCATTCCACCGGTCTTCAAATTTTTTAATATTGTTTATTTGAAGTCTCTGGCAGCCATTCCCTTGTGGATATTAACGTGTTGAATATCTATGTTGAATGCTGAAATCTTTCCCAAAGTTCATCAACATCTGATTTTTGAAAAGGGCGTCCATTATCTGTAATAATGGAGTTGGGAATGCCATACTGACAAATAATATAGCTGAGTATGAATGATGATATTTGTT
>VDFB02079328.1:0-12134 GCA_007258455.2 Sequoia sempervirens | reverse complement strand
TCAATCTTGAATCTTCGATATTTTGCTAATCACTATCTTAGGCTATACTTGCACAAATTACGAAAAATCTGAGGGCAATTATACTACACAAGCAAAATGGAGAAGGGCAATCGAGATGAATCATGGAAATACGTTTGAAATTGGTGAGATTGTTTCAGTTTTAATTACGTTTTACTTTCCTTTGTTCTTTGTTGCTTAACATTTAGATTTGCATCTTAGATTTAGTGTTGCATGTTTTCTACTAATCTCTTGTTTTCTATTGTGCACTTTCTATGGCGTTACACGCGTGCTTTATACCGACATTGCAATTGCTCTGCTTTTCTTCTTAAACAAGTGTATTCAAAGCATTTTGTGTTCCTTTGAACTTTGTTTAGAAACTCTTCATAATTTATGATTGGATCATTGGTCAGGATTTGGCTCGTGGTAAGCAAGCACGAGTTTTCTTTAGAGCAATGATACATTCTAAGCAATCTTTGTGTAGGACAATGTGGATTCCAAGGTAAAAAATATCTATCAAAAAAGTTCCTTGCTATGGTAAGATCATGGTCATTGGACCAATCAAGAGTATCCATGTCAGGAGCTTTCTAAATCCATAGAGAACCATGCACATGTGCAGAGCCATGATGCTACCATTCATAGCTATACCAATAATCTTTTGCATGCAAAATATTTTCAATCACCTCTTCATAGAAAATTGAGAATCTATGAAGAAAATATAAATATGCTATATGTGGATTCTAAACACTATCTATTAGCGTATTTGTTAATGGCTATATCACTAAACGAGATGGAGTAGAGAAATTTTTTTGCAGGTTAGCCCATTTTGTGTCTACATAACTCAAATTGAAAAGAGGGTGGGTGTACCAAGTTGTTCAATCATAGCGGTTAACTAGGCCCAACAAGAGTTCTAGAAAGGGTGGGTCCCACACAATGACACTCCATATCACATCAACTGATCAGCTAGTTGGTGGTTGGGGGTAGCTTGAAGCTGTTGGCTCAAAACAGTCAATGACCTAGGGATTCTATCCTCCACATCCACTCTAACAAAAATAGAGACAGTTTGTTGGCTGCAATGTCTCATAATCAAGTTGTAGAGAAAATATCTAAACCTAACATGTTTTCCAAACCTATTGTCAAAATATCTCATTAGGTGGAGGGCATATTCATGCAAGTGAATTTTAATATTTCTCCATTATAGGGGAAGCGCTGCTCCAATGGGGAGCAATGTTGGAAAGGCCATTGAAGATAAACATTCAGTGTTGTATTTATTAACAGGAGAAGAGCTAACTAAGGCCAAGATAAGATATTCTGGTCTTCTTTTCCAATTTACAAGACATCTTTTATTGCTTGCAACTCTCGTCTACTATTTGATAAGTGAGGAATAAATGATGAAAAGTTTGAAGAGCCATTTTCTTCTTGTCCAAAATTTGTTGAGCTGGTTGATGGCATTAGGTCTTCATCTAAAACTTTATTTATTGTATTCAACATACCAGAGACATCAACAACAACATCAGGTAACATATTAAGAGCCTCAACATCAATCTCAACATCATTGTAGTATTTGTCATATTGGACTTTGTATTTCAATGCATCCATGAAATGATGTTTATTAACATAATAATCATAATTCCCACCTTCAGTAGTGGTCCTGCGAATAATAACGACCTCAAGGTCTTGCAGTTGGCATGACCAAAGTTTTGCGATGCTTGAGATATCTTGAGGGAAACTTATTGTGTGACCACTGTATTTAAATTGGCCTCCTCTAGCATGGGTGACCTGCAAAACTAGAGCCACCCTAGTAATAAGCTCTCTTAAACTTGTGTTAACTTTTTGAGTAACAATGGTTGTGAGCCTAGATCCATTGCATTTGTGGAGTTGAACTAATGGGCACCATTTTTAGAATAACACCTTACACATATGGATTTTGATCCTAAAATTTGAGTGCACATCCCTATGTAGCTTTCCCTGCATATTTGGAAAATAAAAAAGTTGAAGAGCACATCTATACAATTTCTAAATCTCTTCACCACAACATGATAGCTATTGTTGAATATTTCTTTCAGGTATTGTTCATGTGTTGGTGCAATAGGGGAGCTCCTCTGAGATTGTATACATGGGTTGCCATTTTCCATTGGAATTTCATCATGCGCTCAGGAGCACTATTACCATTTTCATGTGCAAATGTTCTTGTTGTAGCTATCCTTTCTTGTAAGTTATTTTTATGACCCTTCATGGATATTTCCTCTTTATGCTCCCTATAGTACAAATAGTTTCGTTGCTATTTTTTTCCCTTTCTAAATTCAACAATTGATTGGGTTGTGTAACTTGAATCTGTGCGTATAGCCTAAGAGTATACATACAAGCTCAAGTACATTAGGATATATAAATATACTTATATACCCATACATACATTGAAAGTTGCAATTATACATTAACATATAACAAAATATATATGTCTATCCATCTGTATATGAATCAATATCTGTGAATGACCAAAAAAGGAATAAAATAGGTTGAACATTAGGGAATATTAAATTCTAGTTGAATATACATAGAGGACTTGGGAACCTTGAGAGAAGTAGGTTTGGATAGTAAGGTTGTGCCCGTGCGAGGCTTAATGCATCCTGCTGTTGCTGCGCAATGGGGGCAAGAAAAGCAAAGTAAATGTGAGTAGGTAGAGTAAATGCAATATTGAATGTTGCAGTCTCACAAACTATGCTTTGATTATGATGCATTATACATAGAGGACTTGGCAACCTCAAGAGAAGGAGGGTTGGATAGTAAGGTTTTTCTCATGCGGGGCTTAATGCATCTTGTCATTGCTGCGCGATGGGGGCAAGCAAATAAAAGTAAATGGGAGCGGGTGAAGTAAATGCAATATTGAATGTTGCAGTCTCACAAACTATGCTTTGATTATGATGCATTGTCAAAGCAATCATTGTGGCATTAATTTCATAGTAGTTGGGAAAAATCTATTGTGTACATATCTATTCTATGATATTGTAGTGTTTCTCTTTCCATATACATAGACATACACATATGCATATACATATGCATATACATACACATGCATATACATACACATATACATATACATATGCATCCATGTATACACATACATACATGTACATATATAACCATATACATACATATACATATACATATATATACATATACATATAGACAGCATATTACATACATATAAAATATTGATTGTTGCAGTGTCAAAAACTATACTTTAATTAGGTTGCACTGTCAAAAGAGCCATTGTGCCATTTATTTCATAGCAAAAGTGCAAAATTTGTTGTCCTCATATCTGATCTATCAGACAGGTGATGAGCTTTTTCCTCGCCTATACATTACAGGGACATAAACATGTATATATTATTACGTATATATTATATTATACATACACAAGTGCATGCATACATGCATACATATACATACATATACATATACAAACATGCACATAAGACATGGCATATGTATACATATATACATAAATACATACATATACATAAAATACACATATACATACATATACATATACATATACATACACATATACATATACATATATATACATACATATACATAAAAATATACATAAACATCAAAGCAATCCTTTTAGATGCAGGAAAATAGGAATGCATAACTTGTTCGGCATGCATATGCTTTGTCAAGATGGTCCATTTAGATGTACACCTAGAAGTGAAGATAATTGGAAACAATAACACTAAATTTGTAACAAGTACAAGATAAAGTAGGACTATACTTATGGGATCAAGATCTGAAGGGTGGGCGGCCATGTCCTCAGAGCCAAACTTTGTGGAGAGACCAATAGGGGTTGGCAAGAAATCAATATTGGGGGCGTCTACGCACCCATCCACAAAGCCCACTTCTGTAGACATAGTTCTACAAGCTTATTTGTAGTGACACAATGTTGCAATTTGAGTTCACTAATTGATTACTCTATTTCACAATTTAAAAAAAATGATTCACTAGTGTACTGTAGCATCCAGATGCTAATTGGTACACAACTTACAAATATCAATTTATAACCATTACACTTTTAATATTTTTTAAAGAAGGCGAGATACAAGAAGAACAATAGAAATCTACTTTAAATGGTATGCAAACACCAGGGGATACATCAAGAACAATGAAAATCATAAATGCAAATGCATATACCCTCATATGTATCTCTCTATCTTTTAGGATGGTTATCTATGTGTGCATGCAGGCTTTTATTTTTCCTATGAGCCAAGGAAGATGATTCTTACAACACTATAATTTTAAAGCAACACTGTTATGGATCTTTTGGCAATGTAAATTAATCAATATATTTTCTTACCTTTATAAGAAAAGAAACAACAACCATTACAAAATAATCAAACATATGTTGTGTTTTAGTCTTTTCGTAATAGCTCTTTTACAATTTTCCTATTTGTCTATAATATTTAATGGTAAACAATGGAGCTTCAATGTAGAATATATGCATGTATATATGTGTACAAATAATTAAGTACATATATGCATTGAAGTTTCCATTTATGAACACATTTACAAACACACACATATAAGCACATATGTCATAATAGTGGTTTACACTCTCGAGGAACGATTTTAGCTAAAATCACATATTTTAGAAAATATAATGATTTAAGCCTTAAAAATTTCCATTTTAAGGATTCCATTCGAAAAGGGTTTGATCAAATCACCTTAGATCAACCCCCTGATAGAACCCTCGGCTAGTTTTAAACCATACCTATAAATGCGTCTCCTTTACACCTATCAAAATGTTGATAAAAAATCACTTTTGATTTAGATTTTGGGGGATCAAATGAATTCATTTAAAATTTATTTCAAACGATTATGGTATTCCTCAGAACAAGCTATCCAATGAATATAATTTTAATATGTTTTGGTTTTGTTATGTATTTGTTTTTTAAGTTTTATTAAACATAGGTTTTTCATCGAAAATGAATTTCTTTGTTCTTCATGTGGAAAAATAGAAGATTATCAAAAAAAAAAATGAAAAATATGAGTGCACTAGATATTGAAGTCCTTGATCCAACAAAAATAAATAAAATTTTGACATATATTAAAAAGTTACGCTGCTATAATGACACGCTTAAGGTTCGAATTGTAATTCGCTTCAATTTCAAACTTGATTAAGGAAAAAATATTCAATAAAAAACTATCTAACCAAGTGGAAGCACTAGATATTAGGCTATAACCAAATTTGAAAGAATTAGAATTTTATCCTTCATGGAAAAGTTATGGTAGCTATAATGATGTAAGTAATCACTTTTTAAACTCCTTGTTTTCCTAAAAATCGCTTTTGTGAGAGATGGAAAAAGTTAGGCGGCAATTTGATTCCAAAAATTTGAAAAAAATATTTTTTAGAACGACAAAATTTGATTATCTAGTTTTAACACTATCTTCAAATTCCTCATACAGTTTAGCCGCTTATAGGTGCCCTCGAATGTGAAGATTTAGTTAAAAATAATAATTTTAGTGTCTAGTTTGGCCAAAAATTGTAAACCACTATTATGGGATCACCGATCTCCATATGTACATATGTATATATGTGTCTATATACACAGGACTATATCTAAATACTTGGGTATAGTATATTTTTTTATGACCATTTAACTCTTGAGCTTGGGATTTATGAAGAAAAGAAACATCCAAATTGTTTTTCCCTTCAATTAACCAATTGGGAAGGCTGAAAATTCAAACCTTTTTGGTTGCTTATACCATATTGTCTACTCTAAAGTTTGGCATTAGTATAGGCAGCAAAAGGGTTGAATTTGAAGCCTTCTCAACTAGTTAGTTGAGGGAAAATTCATTCTAGATGTTTACTTGCATTTTGGGGACCTTACATCTTTTTATATAAAAAAAATCTTGCCGATTTATTTGAACTTATAGGAAGAATTTTTTTTTTTGAAACACATTGTTAAAAGATTCATCCTATATCCTTTATAGGAAAATATCGAAGACAAATGAAGAATTGTATAACAGGTATCAGACACATCCTTTATTGGTTTCTTAATTGAAAATTCAAGCAACATTATTTTCTACTAACAGTAAGCGCATGTTAGAAAATATGCACATTATCTGATTGCTCCAATTCGTGAATGGGTTGATGTATTATATGTATGTATATATACATACATATATATATATACATATGCATATATATATATACATACATATATATATATACATACATATATATACATGTATATATATATATATATATATATATATATATATATATATATATATATATATATATATATATATATATATATATATATATATATATATATATATATATATATATATATATATATACATACATATATATATGCATATAGATATATATATATATTAGCTCTATTAAAATTCCCCCATTTCTATATAATACAAAATGGCACATAACACAACTTTTTTTATATAGAGACATATAGCAAGAAGACATTAACAATAAATTAATTATTTATGCATAACACCCATGGATAAAAGAGTATCCCAACAACAACTTCAAACAAAATAGCCTATGAGCTAATAAATGTTTATACATCTGTTTATATATGTATATATGGATACACACATCTATGTATGTTTTACTACCATTTAGTTAAAATTTCCCTATTTCTCTATATAACTGAATGCCAGATAATGCAAATCCTCTTATACAATTACAACTATTTGTTAGCAGACTACAAAGAAGATGCCCACTATATTCAAATGAAAAGCATGCAAGCTCAATGATAAAATTGTTCAGCTACAAAATCAGTAAGATGTTTTGGATGGGTAGTTTACATAAATGATTAATTTATTGTTTATTTCTTTCATTCTCTCCCAGATTGATTAAATTGCATTGTTGAAAAAGCAATTTCCAACATATAAAAGAGCTAAACACAAATGTTGTACTATGCACTGCATTTGTCATTATTGGCTTTAGTTAGATTGCTACGCAACATATTGGTAGAAGACAAACAATCTATGTAATTATAGTTGTTATAGCTATTACAATGAGACTCATGAATCAAATGTATGTCATTGTCCAGTGTTTTCCTTATAGTTTTTTTGCAATTTTCCTATTTCTCTATAATATTTAACCCAACCAATGCAGCTCGAGTTTAGAACATATTCATGTATATATGTATGTATATGTCTACATATATGTATAACATATACATACCTGTTACCTTAAGAGCAATTGTATTTAAATGTTGGCCTATTGTTTTGGTTGGTGTGTATACCCATTTCTTAGATTAATAAGAGATTAACGTTTTCTATGGATGTAGGA
This sequence comes from Sequoia sempervirens, assembly GCA_007258455.2. Lineage (NCBI taxonomy): Eukaryota > Viridiplantae > Streptophyta > Pinopsida > Cupressales > Cupressaceae > Sequoia > Sequoia sempervirens. Next base: position 4,810 of record VDFB02079328.1, on the reverse strand, counting down.
GCTGCACTGAAAGCTTCCTTCTTCCATTTAAAAATATGGCTAGGGATAGTTATTTGTACGCTATTGGTCTATTGTTTTCATTGTTTGACTGTATCTTTCGTGTTCCAACCATTACCATGGCAGCAATTGTAGTTATCTATGTGTAAGATTTGGTGCCATTGTATGAAAGCATTAACAAATTGGAGGTAAAATTACTTGGGTGGTTGTCCAGTATTATTCTTGTAGGTCTTTTACAATTTGTCTATTTGTGGTGATGTAGCTCAAATTTTCAATGAAGCTTGTGCATTTTTGGAAAACAAAATTCTACTAATTTCTACAAATAGAGCCACACATATAATCTATGTGAAACTAAAGAGAATCGTTGAGATTATGTTCAAAGCAGTTGGTTTTATAGATCTTACAAACTCCTCTCATGCAAAGAATAAAAAAATAGTTATCCCATAGAAGAATAAGAATACCTCACTTGGTTGTGCATACACAACAATTGCTGACTATTGAAACAACATTTTCATCATCTTTGTATATCTTTGGAATTGTAGCCATTACCATAGGGGGAATTGTAGCTATTTGTATGTAGGTTTTAGGGTTGTATGAAACCATTGACATATATATATATACATACATACATACATACGTATATATACAAAATCATTGAGGTTATGTTGAAAGCTATTGGTTTTGCAGATCTTATAAACTATTCTCATGCAAAAAGGAAAAAAAATAGTTATCCCATAGAAGAATAAGAATAGTTCATAGCAATTTTTTTTATAGATCTTATAAACTCTTCTCATGCAAAGAATAAAAATATACTTATCCCATAGAAGAATAAGAATACCTCACTTGGTTCTACATACACAATACTAAATATTGAAACAACCTACAAAGTCTAGGGTTGGATGAAACCATTGACATATATATACATATATATATATATATATATATATATATATATATATATATATATATGGATACATACATACATACATACATATATATACATATATAAACACATATATATACTGTCTGCATCTTTCCCACCATACACATGTGTTTTTTATTTTCAAGTAAGCTTGTGGGCTTATACTCTTTTATATAGGGCTATTTTGCAGAAACAATTAATTTTTTGTTAATTTCTTCTTGCTATGTGTCTCAGTATAAAAATATTTGCATTATCTGCCATTCTGTATTATACAAAAATGGAGATTATGAGCTATTGAGTAAATATATACCATACATACATACGTGCATATATATATATATATATAAATATATATGTATACAATACATCAGCCCATCCACAAATCCAATTTGTCGGCTCTGCTTATTGTTCCTTTAGATAGTACATTTCGAGGGTTTTAACATTGGTGTGCTACAAAATATATATATGCATCCATCCATACATACATATATATAGCCATCTGTGTGTAGGGTTTAGGGCTGCATCAAACCATTGACATATATATATGCATATATAAATATATATGCATACATACATACATACATACATACATACATACATACATACATACATATATATATAAATAGATGTATAAACATGTATTAGCCCATAGGCTATTTTTTTTGGAGTTGGTGCTGGGATGTTCATCAGGTTTACATACATTACTTTTTTTTTGTGAATATGTATCAAGTATTACAGAGAAATAGGGAAATTGTTAAACAACCAGTACTAAAAGATATACACATGTCTTTATGCACATCCTATTGCTGCACGAAGGGGGTAGGAAAAGTAAATGCAAAATTGAATGTTGGCCTCTCCCAAACTCTACTTTCAAGAAGTTGTATTGTCAAGAGAGCCATTGTGGTGTTGGTTTGATAGTAGGCTATTATTAAATACACATAGACACACACACACACATATATATATATATGCATACATGCATATATACATATATATACATACATATGCATACATACATACATACATACATATACATACATACATACATACATACATATATATATTTATATATGTATATATGCATACATGCATACATACATATATATACATATGTAGACACATATATATACTCTCCACGTCTTTCCTACCATATACATCTTGTGGTTTTCATTTTCAAGAAATCTTGTGGGCTATGTATATGCATATATATATATATATATGCATACACACATATATACATATCATGTATATATATATCCATACATATGCATACACACACACACAAACACACACACACACACACACACACACACACACACACACATATATGCATACATACATACATATATATACATATGTAGACACATATATATACGAGCTCCACATCTTTCCTACCATACACATGTTGTGGTTTTCATTTTCAAGAAAGCTTGTGGGCTTATACTTTTTATAAATACATGGTTGTTTTGCACCCAACTATTTTTTTGATGGAAGAAAGAAAGAGAATGATAATGTCTTTTAAATCTCGAAAATGGCTATACACACACAGAACCCAATAATAGATGAAGAAAAAAAAAAACTAACCCTAACCATATTTTTTGCAGATCATCTATGCAAAGCACCGATGTAAAAATTAGTATAACCCCACAAGCTTCATTGAAAATTTGAGCTACATCACCACAAATAGACAAATTGTAAAATACATGCTAGAATAATACTAGACTGAACATAAAAAAATCTTGTTCAAGGCTCAGTTGACTGAAATCCTGTTAGAAACTTCAAACAAATAACAAACACTAAAGTTGCATATCTATATTTCCAATTTCTCCATCCATAGAAAACCATAACGACAAAAATCCATGGAGAACGACTTATAGATTCCAGAGAAAAAGAGTGTTAAGATAAATAATAAATAAACCATTATACAAAACACCCAAATAAAATGACCTACATATTGTGTAGTGCCACAATTTTCAAACACTCTAATCTGCCATAAAACGAAGAAGAGGCTGACGATTTCATTTTTATAATAGTCCACTATCAAACCAATAGCACAATGGCTCTTTTGATAATGCAACTTAATCAATATACTTCCTCACACATTATGCACAAAATTTGAGCTACATTCAGTGGAATTCAATATTACATGGAAACAGAAAAATTGTAACACACCTAACTTACACAAAAAATACTATTTAAGGCTTGGCTGATGAAAATACCGTTAGAAAATTCAAACAAATACTATTCAATGCTCGACTGACAAAAAATCCCATCAAAAACTTCAAACAAATAATAAAAAAAAAATCTCATTAGAAACTTCAAAAAAATAAAAATAAATAAACAAATCTTGTTGACGGCTCTATTGACAGAAATCCTTTCGGAAACCTCAAACAAATAGCAAACACTCTGCATATATATATATATATATTTATATATTTCTAATTTCTCCATCCTTACAAAACCATAATGACAGATATCCATGGAGAATGACTTATAGATTCTAGAGAAGAAGAGTTTTAACATAAACAATAAATAAACCATTTATACAAAACACCCAAGTAAAATAACCTACATATTACACAACGCGACAGTTTCAAAACCCTCTAATCTTCCATAAAATGGAGCAGAGGCCAATGGTTTTATTTTTACAATAGTCCACTATGAAACCAACAACACAATGGCTCTTTCAATAATGCAACTTAATAAATATACTTCGTCACACATTACGCACAAAATCTGAGCTACATTCGGTGGAGTTCAATATTATAAAGAAATAGAGAAATTGTAGCACACCTATTACATAACAAATACTATTGAAGGCTCAGCTGATGAAAATACGGTCAGAAACTTCAAACAAATAACAAACCCTCTGTATATCCATATATATACAATCACTCCTATCTTAATATGCAATTGGGCAATAAAATTACCAACCCTAACCATTTTAACAGAAGAACCTAGATATACAAAACACACATCTAAAATGACTTACAAATTGCAGAGAATGGTAGCTTTAAAACCATCCAATTTGGCACATAAATGATGGATCTTACAATAGTCTATTGTCAACCCAACGCCACAATGACTCTTTCAACAATGCAACTTAATCAATATAGTTGCTCGCACATTGCGCAACACATTAGTATTCAAACCCTCAAACCTACTATCAAAACAAACAATAAGCATAGAACAAAAGAAATACACAATAAATTCAGTTTTGCAAAAAACCCATGCAAATTGATGTATTGATTCTATAGCTCAATAGTTTTAAAACCCTCGACCCTGCTAAAAAATGGAGCCGAACAAGACAAATTTAACAATATCCTTCTATCAAACCAACACCACAATGGCTCTTCTAACAATACAAATTCATCAAAGTATACTCTCTCACATGCCAACATTCAATATTGCATTTACTTCGTCCACCACCATAGTGCAACGACAGGGAACATTGGGCCTCGCACGAACAAACGCTTGCCATTCGCATTCCTTGTATCTAGCACACCATTCTCGGGTGCCACCAACCCACGTAATTACCAATGCCCATGTCACCACACCCAAAAAAATGGTGGCCTCCCTACCACTCGACAAACCCCTCTTGCCAGCAACTCGAATTCACGATTGGGCTGACGAAAAATCCTGACGGAAACTTCAAACAAAATAGCCTATTGGCTAATAACAATATAATATTAAAATAATAATATTATTATAATATTTTTAATATTAATGAGATAAATACATTAATTAAATTATTTTTTTATGTATAAAATAATACTAATGTTAATTATAAGATATTATTGTTATTGAACTGTAGATTTTTGGGACTAGGAATTTGCTAAATCTCTTTTGCTCAATTAGGGTCTCTCACCTAATGGAAAGAGATAGATCCCA
>VDFB02079326.1:0-35063 GCA_007258455.2 Sequoia sempervirens | reverse complement strand
AGACATTGTACCATTGGACGTAGGGAGGACATACGAGAATGATATACAATTGTTAGAGTCCCTTTCCTAGTGCTTCGACTATTATGCACATGTGCTCTAACTTGTATGTTTGAGTGAATAGGTAATAGGCTACGTCTCCACCTAAATTAGCAGGTTTGAGTGTGCCTCTAATCCCAATGGTGGTTGAGGAGATAACATCTAGGCCCAAATATACCTTAACCCTAACCATTGTCCTCAATTAGGGACAATTGATTAAAAATTTGTTAACCTTAACGGGTTGTCATGAGACAATGCCCGATCACCTATACCTTATAGTTGGAGTATTTCATTTATGTGAATGTTTCTTATGGATATGCGATTGTTTGATTATGGTGTCAAGCCTTGGTTTTGGATCCCTACTAGATGGTGCTAAGTCATGTGGTTAACTAGTTTTTTATTATTATGATTAGTGTTATTTATGATTTAATGTGAATGTCTCTTTTATGTAAGAAGTTATTTCGTGGTTTATGCCTAGCCTTGGATTGTGGATTATTTGAGTGAAGTTGGATGTTGGGTTGATCATGTTAGTTATTATTATAATTGTTATTAATTTGTTCGAGGTGTGATTTAATATTATTCATAAGTGATATATATTTATGTTAGTGTGTTGTTATGTTATTATATATTATCATTATTGGTGTGAGTGGGTATTGATTATTATTATTATTATTTATGCTAAGGGGGTGATTTAATATTGTCATGAGATTATGTTAATAATCAATAATGCTATTATGTGCATACTAATATATTATTATTTTGGGGAATGGTTATTTAATTATTGTTTATTATTATCACATGTTTTGTTTATTGATTATTTGGTATTTGATTATTGTTTATTGAATAATGTTTATTTTACTATTGTTTGGAGAAATGGAATTTAAAGTTAATTTATTAATTACTTTTGGAGACTCTTGTTTAGGGGAAGTCTCATTTCTGGGTTTCCTTTTTAGTGGGAAGTTGAAAAGGAGGTTGTCTTTTCCCCTTCCATTGATTTTCTCTATTTATGTGGAGGAGGGGGTTTTCTCTCTTTTATTTATTTATATCTGGAGTTCATGTTTTATTCTTCATTTTTGAGTTCTTGCCATGTTTGTGAAGAGGAAGGAGCAATGAAAGAGATTTCTTGGAGAGTTGTTGCAATTTGGGGGTTTTGAAAGTTGAAAGAATTGTGATGTTTTTGGTGATATTTTGAGCGATTTGAGACGGGATTTGAAAATGGTGATTTGGATTTTTGGTTGTGAATTCATGAGAATTTATTGCTACTGGTGAATAGACATTTTGGCTTATGATCATGGTTCTTGATTGGTGATTTAAGCTTGGAGGATTTTTCGAGGTTTCAACTTCTTTTTCATCATTGTTCTTCAAATTTGAGGTAAGGATTTTCTTGATTTTGTTAATTTATGCATTTCATATTTATAGGAATTTGAAAAGGGGTCAATTAATTGAAGTTTTAATGTTTTTGATAATCTGGAAAAGATCTGGTTGCTGGGTTTCTCATTTTGTCATTTGACTGTAATCGAGTATGCCAAAAAGAGGGTTTTAAGGGAGTCATTTGATTGTTTTGAATTTTGTGAATTTTTGAGTCATTTTTGGTCAATTATTCTCGCATTGATAAGTAGTTGAGGGCCAAATCTGAAATAGGTTTTTGACGGATTCTGATTTCAAGTTGATTTGACTATTTTATGGTTGGCAGACTTAACTATTGTCAAGAGGGATTTAGTTCAATTCCGAAGGCTGTATAGAAGGATATAGCTCTTTCCTTTGATCTATATTGTGTTGTACTATTTGTGCTTGAATGTTTTTACTTTCTATATGTTGAAAATCCTTTCCTATTTGTGAAATCTTGTGTTGAGGCTTCGGTACTGTGTAAGGATCAATTGTACCAAGGTTATGCATTGTTGGTCCTAATTATGAATTGCTAAGAAAGAGAAATTAAAGTTGGCTATCATGTTATAAGATTATGAAAATGATGTAATGTGATTCATTGTATGTGTTGTGGTATAATGATCATCTTTTGGGTTTCCTATCTGTTTGTGTTATGTGTTGGGCCTCTAGAAGTATCTGAAAGTCTTTGTGATTTTTGGTTGATTCTTGTTTTGGGTAGTCTCCTTTGGATGTTTAGTGTCAGCCACTTGTTATTCTTGTTGCTTGCTTGTGTGTGGGGCCTACTGTTGTATCCTAGCATGGAGGGAGTGGGCCTCAGGGTTCCACATGGTAGGGTGGTATTTTCCAACCATCCATTAGGGTTTAGGAGGTATAGTTCGTGTGCAACATGGAGAGTCTTTCCTTCCACTTCATTCCTAGGCTAGATTTATGTGCAGATGATATTTCTAAGAAAATTGTGTCTAATATGTATTATATACATGTACCTCTCAGATGAATGAATCTTGTACGTTGTATCATTATTGTAAAGGAAATGTAAATAAATTGATGTAATCTTGGAGATATATTTATTGTTGTTTACTATGTAATGGAAAGGTGAACATAGGAATGTTGTATTTATGATGCATATGAGCTTAATTTAGTAGTAGATGTGATATATCTTTATGTACCTATTTCATGGCATTGACTAGGATTAGGTTCATATTAGCATAGTGTTAGATGAGGATTAATTATAATTGAGTTATGTTATCATATGTAATTTGTTGTATGAGATTTAATTTACATTTAAGGAATTGGTTGGATGTGTTCTCAATGTATCATATGTCTTTCTATAGGTTTAGTTAGTGTATATGTGTCATAGTAGCGACGTTAGGGGGCCATGGTGGATAGGTGCAAAAGTGAGCTGTGATTAATGTTATTTTTAGGTCATAGTGTGATTATGATGTGATGTTAATGTAATGATGTTATCCATGTTAATTTGTTGAGTTGCATTAGTTATTGTCACTTTAGTTTCTTAAAAAAAAAATTATTGGCATGATGTTTGAGGTCTTTTGTGTTATCCACCGAGTCCCTTACCAGGGCGTTACATGACCATATACCAAGATCAATACTATAGAAAATAGGTAAAAATCACAGGTTAGAAGATCAAAATTGTAGGTATAAGATTGAACCTAAACAAAACGCATGTCATTTATTAGTCCATAAGAGCTTCACAATTATAAACCTAATAAAATAAATCATAATTATATTAGTAAATATAACTTATAACTAAACCTCTTCTTATTACAAAAGAAAATAAATATTTTAATCTTCTTTATAATTTTTATAATAAATTAATTATATATATATATATATATATATTTCAAAAATTCTTTTCAATGTTATATGCAAGTATAAACATAAGGTGCCTAATCTTTGTTAAGATAGACATAAGAGCTTTGTCCAACTAATGTATTTAACCTTTTATTTAGTTTATCCTCTATAAGTAAATCCACAAAAAAGGTGATTCTGTTGAAAACCTAAAGCTAGTGTTTATATGGAAAAGCTAATTAAACTTTTAAAACCTTAAAAATCAATGATTAAAAAATAAGACTGCATATAAACTATAGTTTAAAATTGTTGAATTTAGCTTTCCAAATATACCTCGAAAACAAAGAATTTGACAAATGCTAATTGTCTTTTCTTGTGATTATATTTATCACATCTATACATATTCTTTTATTCCAATGGTTGTTGGTGTTTGACTTAGAGTTTTTTATTTAGATAACAAAATAATTGTGTTATTAGAGTATATTATAACTTTTTATAAATAAATGTTTATTATTTTAAAACAGATACGTTATATTAATTCAAAGTTATAAGAATTTGAATTTGTATTTGAACACTTTTCTTATAGAGAATAAGTTTCATGTTACAATTTTGAATGCATCCACTTGTAAAAAGGAAAAATATTTTGTACTAAACATAATCTTGTAAAACCGTTACAAATGAAGCATAGTTTATTATGACAAATAGTGAGGCTAACTCTTACATGGAACATTGATAAAATATATTTTATTTAGAAATTTAGTTCTTAATTGACAAAATAAAAAATATGTAAAGGTTATTGGAAAATAGCTAAAGCTTATCTGGATATCAATCTTGGTATTTATGGATTTTTTCTGCTTCAATTTAAATATTGATCTAGCGACATAATAATTGAATATTGAAGATGGCTTCGAAGAAAATTAGGTGTTTCAATCATTCTTGTATGTTTAGTGATCAAGCCAATAGTGGCATAGTATGATGGTTAAGTTGTGGTGTTGTTCTTGCCATCAAAGTTCAAATCCCTTTGGGGTGTAATTTTTGAATATTTAAATTGGGGATGAGGTCCCCCGTTTGTGACCTCACTGGCTCATAGCTCTAGATCAAAAGCATTTACCCCTTAAAATAATATTATGTTTAGTGATCAAATAAATATGTGATATTTTAGGTACTTTATGTTGATAGGTAAACAATATATTAAATCACTTTTACATGAATATATTTAGAATACCTAATTAAATTATCATGATAAATATATTTAATTTAAAAAAATAAATTGGGTTGAAATATAATTAAATATTTATAATAAATATAGATATTAAAATAAATTAAATATGATATTTAACTTAAAATTTTGTGATGGCACATATTATGATAGATATTAAAATTGATTTGTTAAAGTGTTAGAATTTTAGTATTTGTTCAAATGAAGATTTCATATGTTGCAAATAAACTATTTTTTTCTCAATTTCATCTATGTGAGTTTAAATTTAATCTTTGTAGGTATGGATTTGAACTTATGTACAAACTTGTATTGTAACTCATAGATTTGAACTGATAGGATGTGGAATTTTATGACTCACTCACCTTAATTTTTGATATCTAAGTCATTGTAAGAATGGTGGTGTTTGGGAATGCCTTTAGGAATCTATTGAATTGTAAGGACTACATTTTTCTCAATTAAACCCTTAATTGGACTAGGTTTATAAATTTGAGCAAAGGGTTAAACATATCAAGGAAAATTACAATGGAACTAGGATGATGTGGGTAGATGTAATTCTCTACTAGATTCCTTTTATCCCTTTTTACAAATCAAATTCTAGATGTGCTCAATAGATTCCTAGGTGATTTCAAAATGAATGAATGAATGAATGTCTTTACATACAACAACCAAACACACATATCAACATAAAATCTTTTCTAGTCCAAATTACAATGGATAGTAGGAGGGAGTCAATAAGATAAGATTTAAATTTAGAAAGTTAAGATTTGAAATCCATGACTATGGAAGTGACCCAAATCAAGTCCACACCTATGAGTCTAATCTAGGGTCATGAATGAGGGATTTATAGATCAAGACCAAATGTTTAGCAATACATGATGATAGGATTGAGATATGAGAATGTTATGGGTCAATTTCATAAAAGAATATGTCATTTTTACACTAATTATTATATTTAAGTTACTCTAATAAAATCAATCCCAAAACATAAGGGAAAAAGGCATGGGTATGTAATTTTCACTATTACACTTTGTCCCCACTTTGATGTGCATGTCAAGTACTAGGTATATGAATGTTTTTTTTTGTATTGATAAAAATGCATATTACAAAGAGTGCAGTATTAAACTACAAAAGGAACTTGTAGGCTCATAACAGTTGCAACAAAACAACTACAACAGTAAGAAAAGCTATAAAAGATACAACCGAAGCATGACACATAGGGTCCAAATTGCTACAAAAATTACAAAAACATAACGAAGAATAGTAGCAGCCAAACTGATGGAAAAAAAATAGCTACAATAGTCTAGAAACAATAGCAACAACATGATGGCTACCATCAATAATAAGTACAACAGTGCGAGAAGAAAAATAGCCTCTAGACTTCCACAAAATGACCTAAAGCAATGACAAACATAACAACGAATCAGTCTTGGAAATAAGAATATAGGCCCTGAGCTATGAAAGTCTTTCGTTTGCTGAGCAACTAGTTAACTTGGATCTTGATCTACTATATTTGAAAGCCAATCTTTAAATTCTTCTCAGCCTCAGTATTAAAGTGAATCAATCCTGAAAGTAAGACTTTAACCCTTATGCTACTATAACCTTTCTTCCATTGAGTAGCTGATTAACTTAGATTTTGATCTGTTGGATTTGAAAATCAATCCTTAAATTCTTCTCAGCCTCAGCCTGTAGATGAGAAAAAATAGAAATTAGACAATAAAAAATGTCAAAGTAAAGCCTTGGAAGTGCAACTCCCTGGTGATCACTGAGGTTATTAAAGACAACTTTGCACCTATTTCTCCAAATATTAGATAAGATGGCATGCCTAACTCCATCAACAATGACATTCTAATGTAACCCAACCCCAAGAAGAGCTTCTTTCCAATTTAGATTATTCCCAAAGATAGCTAGTAGGTCATGGAAACAAATATTCCATTTCCTTTTAACGGATTGGCATCCCCAAAAGATATGCCTTAAATTTTCTTTCCTTTGAAAAAAAGGGAAATTAACTAGTTGGATCATCATACATTTCAACCTATCATCAATGGGTAGTTTGCAATGTAAAACCTTCTGAGCAGTTAATTGAGAATCAATATTAGCCTTTGATTTCAAAATTTGGGCAAATAATTTACCCCAAAATTTCTCATTGAACTTCCATTTCCATTTGGAGTTCAATCTAGAACTTAAGAGCAAATTTGGGAGCAGCTGAAGGTAGACCTTTTTCAAAGGAAAGAAAAGAAAAGGATAAGAGGACAACCATAACCAATCTTTATAAAAGTTACAATGGATAGGAGTGCATATCTTCATAGTCAAATCAATCGGAACCAAAGATCGGACAAAAATCAAACACTTTGTATGGATTGCCAAGGTTAAATTGGGCTTTGATAGAGTGCCATAACAACCAACTCATAGAATGAAAGTCCCAAATATCACCAACATTGTAGACTCCTTTTTTGAATAATGAGTAGGAATGTTTTGGAAAGCTCAAAGTAAGAGGCTGATCCTGATAAAGAATATGCTTATTCCACCAAATAGACAAAGTGGATAAACTAAACCCATGTTGGAGTGAACTATCTCTCCATTTTAAAAGATGACAAGTGTGTTGCCAAGCTTTCCAAATAGACTACAGAGGAAGATAATACTTTAGAGAAAAAAAGGGGCATGAAGAATTTTTTCAAGCCACCCTACATGTTGCCATTTGCCCTTGACAGATGCAAGTTTAATATGATTCCATATAAGAATCTTCCATAGTTCATTCCCTTGGACAACTCGAATAATCCATTTGGTAGCCAAGCAAAAACCTTGAGTTCTTGGATCTAAAAGCCCCAAGCTACCTTTGCATTTAGGTTGAATACAATGGGCCCATGATGTGGAGTAAACCCTCTATTACCATCCCATTTAGCCCACAAAAATTGATGGATAATTTTGATTAACTCGTCAGACCCCTTTTTTGAAGGCATCCAACATGAAGAAGGCGGGGTATATAAATGTTAAAGTAAAATAAAGTGATCAACATATAAATTAAATATTATTTAAACACACAAAGAATAAAGATATATGAAAATTAATATATCATAGTCAATTCTATCTCACAATGAATGTTCCATAGAAAGCCTATTAATAAAAAATATTCAATAAAAAGAATCTTAAAAATGAGTATAATCACAATGTTTTAAAAGGAAAACTAACTTTGGAAATAGTAAAAATAAAAGGATAAGGATGAGAGATTCTACTTGCTAGAAAAAGTGATAAATTATTTTACGATGTGAAATAAAATATTTGACTCTACAAATAATTTAATAGAATATTTCCTTCAAAATAATAAATCATTCAAAGCATATTATTGCTCAACACAACCAATAAAAGAATATTAGTGACATATATTGCTCTCTTCAATTGGTTACATACAAAGGATACAAGGAATTGGATGAAAGGAGATAAACATGTGCTAAAAGCATGAAATTGTACAAGATATCATCATGAGACAAATATTTAAGGATATAAGAAAGATGTGAACTTGAAAGTGCATATAGTATAGGATAGGGAAAAAACCACCATTTTTTCTTCCAATGAAGGCAAATAATTGTATCCATAAATAGTAGATAAAATAATATAATCACTAGTGAAATGCAAAATTTAAACATTAAAAGGTTAATAATATGTAATCATAAGAAGTAATTACGCATGATAAGGATCATAGCTAAAGAATCATAAGATATAGGAATAATAAGGATCTTATATAGGGAATCATTAGATATATTCATGATAAGGATCATAAAAATGTAGGAATAATATCATAAGAATGTATAACATTAGAAACACCATAATACATGACGTGTGGCTAGACACCATAAACATGAAGTAAAAGGATCACTAGAACATCATAAATCATGAAACATAGGAACATATAAGGTAAGAAGTGAACATGTGGAAATATAAGTGGTAAACATAGAACATAATAGGATATAGGAGTCAAACATGACACATAATAAAAACATAGAATCCATAAGTGGAGAATATAAAATTATAGTAGTTAAATATGACACAGAGGAAAGTATATGTAATAAACCTATAAGAGAAAATAAGATGAACAGATATAATTATATAGAAATGAGAGAAAAAAAAGGATTTTATCATCTTCATAGAGCTATTTCAAGAGGGAAACCTTCAAATAAAGCATATGCTCCAAATATAAATATCCAAGATGCCTTCCATTTGGAAAGTCATTACACTATATAGATTTTTTACAAAGATAACTATTACCATCCCATGGATGTGGAATAAATACCTTATTCTAAAAACTAGTAAGATGGATTATAAAGAATATGCATCCTCATTTATTACTACTACCTAAGGGTGACATAGAAAAATATAAATCCAAATAATATTAACTAACATATAGTAGAATGTGTTGGTGCTTAGATTTACAAGGCCTCAAAATTCATAGAATTGGCTAAGTTTTATCTTCTAGTGTAAACTTACCTTAGTTAGTCATTGTTGATAACCGATCTAAGAAATTACAAGTGAGTTCTCCATGTGTTGTGGTTACCATTGGTCAAAGAAAAATTCCTTTGTGTTGGGTGTTTTGTGGAGTTCCAAATTCTTAAGTATTTTGGGTTGTTGGAGCTTCCCTTCCTTAAATAGCATCTCTTCAATCCCTTTGATTCCCTAAAATGTTAACCTTTTCTCCTAAGTTATTTCTTCCATCATATTTTTTGAGTTCCCCTTCCTTGGGTACGGATTTCATCATCCCCTTGACCTACAAAATCCGACCCAATTTCTTTAATTCCTATTGATGTTAGAATATTAGGTTTAACCTTACTTGGATACCTAGTATGCCTTTCCCTAGATCTTTGATCCCTTTGACACCCCAATTCCCTTCCTATTCCAACACGTCTCCCTATCCCCTAAACACTTCATCACTTCCTTTATTTTAGAGTTCACTTGAACTTCAAAACCCTAACTTTCTCCTACCCTACTCTTTTTCCTCATCAAAGTTCAATATTATAGAGGAACATTGGACTTTGACATCGAGTTCCATGGTGCCAAGTCCTCATAAAATTTCCATCCCCACTCTCTGACCTATTTGGGAACTTAAAAATCCTTAAAATGTTAGGAACCTAAATAATAGTTCTCATTCCTTCTTTCCTAGGTGTCGGACCTTCAAGTGAACCCTAGACCCTTGTACCAAGTTCTTGGTGTCATGACTGCCTTGACTTCTGCTTCCAAAAATTCCCTCTTTTTCTTCCCTACTAAAATTTGGGTCTATGGGTGAGCCTTGGACCTTGAAAGAAATTTTTCAATGCCAAGTATATCCCACTCCCTAGCCCCCATAATTCATTTTCCTTGATCCCTTTTCAAACCTAGTTCTCACCCTTCCTCTACTTTTCTCCACCTCCTTTCAGACCATAAGAGCCTATACAAACCCAACACCTTCACCCTTGGGTATTATTTCTAGTTTCACTCTCCACCTCACTCTCCAAACTCCCTTGTTCCTTAGTTCAATGATCCATGGTCCCTTCTAATACCCAATCCTCACACTTTTTCAATACTTGGTCCTCGTTCCCTTTTATTCTTTGTTTCAATTCCCTCTTCAAACCCAATTCATTGGTTTCTTCCTTCCTAATCCCCTTGGGCCTTTAAGTCCATTTGAATTTAAAAATAATGTAAGAACTCTTCTCTTCTCAAATTCCAAGGTCCATTATTACTTCTAGGGACCCACCCCTAACTCTCCCCTTCTAACCGTTGGTGTCAAGTTCCTCCCAACCCCTGACACTCAGTTTGTCCTTCTTTAGTTCATCCTCTCATTATAGCCAAATCTTATAGGAGGACCTTGCACATCGGTATTTGATATCCAATCCTTACTTCTTTCCATGCCCCAAGCCTTGCTTCTCTCGATTTTTCAATTTCCCAAATTCCCTTGTCTTCTCGACACCCAAATTCTATTTTCTTCCTTTTTCTTACATCCCCTAGCTTGGTGACGTTTCCTTATCATAAGGGCATGAAATTAGCTAAGTATGGTGTCAAATATTTCAAAGGTCTATGAACCTCTTTAACCTTTCACGAGGTTTAAAATATCTCAAGGGATCCATCATGGAGCATGAATAAAAATGCTTAAGTGGTGTTTCAAATATTTTAAAGGTTCAAGAACCTCTTGAACCTTCACAGACATTGTTCCTTCAAAAGGTTGATGAGTTAATAAAAGGGTAGAAAACAATGGGTGGTGTCAACAAGTTAATAGGTTAATGAACTTATTGAATCACTGACTGGTTCAAAAGATGACATATGTGTTGACATGTGAAAAATAGAAGAGAATGGGCTAAGTGAAGATTAGTGTTGATGATCTCACAATTACTTGAACTCGTCAATGGGTTCAAAATATACTAAATGCTCCAAATATTTTGAGGATAAATATTTTAATGTTTTAAAACACAAGATGATTCTTGGGTAAATATTTGACCCCTTATCATATATGCTACAAACACCATGAATTTAGGAGACAACCCTAATCTACTAGAATGTCCTTGCACTTGAGGGGCCAACAAACATAAATGTAGAGTAAATTTATTGGGCAAGGAAGAACATTGCCCCATGCCTTACAAGTACTTCCATGTCATAATTTTGGGTATGATTGAAGGAAAATGATCCCAATGAATAAGGGAACTATGTACATTGTACTAATAATATGAAATTCAAATATATTATAGATCTTCAAACCACTCTCTAGGGGAATTAAGAAAAACTTAACTTTATTATTTTATAGGATAGAGTAAAGGAGAAACTATGAAGCCTAATAAAGGAACAAATTGGCTTAGTAGAACCTCTAGGTTTTTAAGTTTTGTTTGGAATAGGATGCCATTTAATTGCAATCCTAAAAATATTTCATGTATCTCCTAAGTCCTTGGAAAGTGTTCCCCAACACTAGGATTAGAAAGAGATTAAATTCTTATGAAATGAACATGTAAATTGACATTTGTGATTATTCCTAAATGATAGGAACATGTGGGGACGTCGAAGAAGAGCTCCTACAAGATACGAGCACATGGGGCACCCACATGGAAGGTAGAACCCACCTTGCTTAAGTTAATTGTTTGGAGGATTAATAACACTTCAGTAATGCATGTTTTGTTCCTACAAATTAGGGATTGATATTTACATGAGTGGAGAGTGGCACTATCAGTTCAGTTCAGTACAGTTATCTTCAGTTGCATGTAGTTATTTTGAGTTGAATGCTAGTTGAATTTAGTTGACTTGAGTTGCATGACTAATGAATTCAATTGCATGACAGATAACGGATGGATACTTTTAGTTAAGTGGGGATGATCAATCATGCATAATTTTTGCATGAATTGGTGGAGAGATATGTTTCAGTTAACTAAGATTGACTTGGGACCACCTTGGGTGCCCAAGTTGGCATCTTTTAGTTAACACCTTTTGCATGAGAAGATATTTACAAGGCTCAGTTAAGTGGGACCATTCTTGGGTGCCAATTTGAGGTGAAGCTTGCAAGATATTTTCTTAACCAAAGTTCAGTTTGGGGTGCCTAAATTGAGGAAGACTTTGGTTTGACTTCAGATTACATTGTGGAACTCTACTTGCCCAATCTAGGCATAGATTTTTGTGAGGAGATTTATGCTCTTGTTTTGTACAACTCTTATGAGTTTACATGCTCATTAATTATCTATTAATTGCATCAATTGTATGAGAGTTCCATGAGAGTT
Organism: Sequoia sempervirens; assembly: GCA_007258455.2. Taxonomy (NCBI): domain Eukaryota; kingdom Viridiplantae; phylum Streptophyta; class Pinopsida; order Cupressales; family Cupressaceae; genus Sequoia; species Sequoia sempervirens. The sequence goes on along the minus strand of VDFB02079326.1, from coordinate 22,898 downwards.
TATTGCAGGTTGTCAAAAAGGATTGTTGAAGGCAAGGGAGTATATCAATCTAGGATTGATACAATATTATTGTAATATTGTTCTAAGGTTAAATAATACAAGAATTATTGATTCTGGTGGAGTTTTTCCTGAAAGGGTTTCTCCATGTATATGATGTGTCACTTCTATCTTCTTGTCTCATTCTTCTACAATCTTCTGTCTCTTTCTACAATTGGTAAAATTGATCTAAACATATTAATCATACACTAAGAATTGTGAAAAAGAACACTTAATTAGATCTACAGTCTCATAGTTTTACAAGTTTTAAGATACAATATTACCTTCATTTTCAACAGGTTTTCAGTTTCTAACTCTAGATATAGCCATATGGTATTGTAATAATTTGTGTTCATCCCAAATTTGTAATAAATATTTTAAATATTTTAAGAGTGAGGTTCAAGGAATAATCAACCTTGAACATGTTGCATAGATGATTGTTGTTGCACCAAAAGATCAACCTATTAATGCCCGATACAACCTCTAGAGTTAATGAATCAATGAGAGGCAATTAAGCCATGTCACAAACTCGAGCGTTGCACTACACAACACAAGGAGACCAAGGGCACACACCTTGCAATGATCCCCCCAACGCAAGTGAGGGATTTGAACATGTGACCTAGGCTTTGATACCAATTTTTGCATAGACGGTTATTGTTGCACCAAAATATCGACCTATTAATGATTGATACAACTGCCAGAGTTAATGAATCCATGGGAGGTTCTTAAGCCATGTCACAAAACCAAGTGTTGCGCTACATAAACACAAGGAGACCAAGGGTGCACACCTTGCAACATAACAAGTGTCTCCTTATGTATGGTATACATTTCAAGATGTGCTACTAATTAGTTAGCTAGCCAAAAGACCATCAAAATATTCATAATTATTTTATGGCGTATATTTTTGTAGCATTGTAAATTGTCACCCTTGATAATTTCACACTATTCCCCCCCCCCCAATAAATTATGCATTCTGTAAGCCCATTTTTACCAATTTTCAAGAAATTACAAGCATTGAATAAATGCAAGCAAATTGGGTTGAAGAAGCCAAAGTAGCATGGAAAAATATTGTTGTGACAAGTAATCTCATCCAACAATTGAAGAGTGATTCTAGTAGTTCAGATAATTTTTTTTGGAAGGGAGATACTCTTTGGTATAAAGAGTGATTGTATCTCTATAAGAATTCCACTATTAAACACAAGATTCTCATAGAACTGCATGAGTCTCCAGTTGATCGTCATTCAAGATTTTTGAAGACATATCATTGGGTCAAGCAAGATTCTTTTTGGGAAGAGCTAAAAGGTGATGTTCAAAAATTTGTGGTTGAATGTTTGGTTTGTCAAAGGAATAAAGGGGAGACAATTGAGACACTAGGTCTCTTGCAGCCCTTAGCTATTCCTAGCAGAGGTGTCCATGGACTTCATCACAGGGCTTCCCAAATCTAAATGTAATAATTTCATCATGGTAGTAATTGATCGCCTCACTAAATATGCACATTTCATTGCATTATCACATTCTTTTACAACAAGTGTAGTGGAAAAATCCTTTTTGGAGAATATACAAAAGTTACATGGTACACCTAAGGTTATCGTCAGTGACTGTGATCTTATCTTAACTAGTCACTTATGGAAAGATTTATTCTCATGCTTGGGTACTCAATTGGACCATAGCTCTTCATACCACTCTCAATCAAATAGGAAAATTGAGGTTGTTACTAAGTGTTTGGAAGGATATCTACATTGTTTCACTTCAGAGAAATAGTCTCAATGGGTATATTGGCTACCACTAGAAAAATGGTGGTATAACACTTCTTCTCATAGCTCATAAAAAATGTCTCCATCTTTTACACTATATGGATATCATCCTCCTTCCATCACATCATCATTGAAGGTGTCACCAAGAGTTCAGGCAGTAGAGGACCACTTGCTTCATCAATAACATGTACATTCAAGACTCAAGGAGAATTTAGCCATGGCACAAAATCAAATGAAGCAATAGATGGACCAACATCATAGAGAAATAAGTTTTGAAGTTGGGGATTGGGTCTTCTTGAGATTGCCGCCTTATAAGCAAATCTCATTGAAGCAACATAAAAAGAATAATAAGTGTTCTCTGATATATTATGGCCTATACCAAATCATGCAAAAGATCGATAGTGTTTCCTACAAGCTAGAGTTACCACCAACAACAAAGATACATCCAATTTTTTATGTTTCTTGTTTGAAGAAGGTAATTGGGCATAATATTCAAACTCAAATAGTACTACCAAATCTTGATGAAGAAGAATCATTTTGGAACCAGAGTGCATTTGTCAAACACGTACGAAGAAGCTGAGGAATAAAACTCTCATTGAGTATCTCATCCCATGGAAGAATTTACTAGTTGAAGATGCCACATGGGAGGATGAGGAGTTCATTCAAAAGAATCCACACTTGATTAGCATTGAGGACAATACTTCTTTGAAGAGGGGGGCATGCTACGCCCTCAATATTGGTGTACATCGGGTTATGAGTAGTTGGATTATGGCTATATTAACTTTTAATTAAGTCATATTATCATTATTATATTATTATTTAGTTATTTAGGTCAGCCTAAGGCTTATATAGGGCTATCTAAGTCAGCCTGGGTATATCCGAGGCATAAATAGGTATATATAGGTGGTAGCGAGTCTTATTTCATCATCATATTATGAATTGTGTTCTCATTGGAGATATTTAGAGGTTGCCCCCTCGAAGTGGCTTGTTATTATCAGTTACTATCAAGTATTTTTAGCATATATCATATCATATTCTTCTATTTTGCAAGTTATTTCACTACAGTATAGCTTGTGGCATCATAGTAAGAAAATGTGGAACAAAGGGTAATTTATATGAAAACACTCTAAGAGAGATGAGCATAATTTTGAGTGTGCCATGGTCATAATCCAAGGAAGAGGAGGTAAATATTTATGGCATATTTCATATAAAATAATCTATTGACACCATGCCAAGGCACTTCAAGAATATAAATGAGTTTGATGGAAGAAGCTAAAATTCATTTTCATTCTCACAAGAATACAAGCTAGGTAGAAGAGGAAGACGTGATACTCACATTTTACAATTATGTTGCACAAAGAACAATATAAAGAATGTTGTCAATATAATTCCCAACTTTGGAGTTGCTATCAACATCATTCTTAACTATTGCATTGCATCAATTATAGACATACAAGTGTTGTCATTAATGGGATTGAGTAAAGAATGTCATCTAGAATTAAGGGGAAATTATCTTGACACACCCACACTATTGAGGAAGTTATGAATTCCTAAATAAGATCTAAAGGAGGAATTCAAATGAATACTAGATTAGTGTAGAATAAGAATGATTTATTAACTCCAAAAGTAGATACTTTTGCAAGGAATTACCAACAAAAATATGGAGGTGAACACGTGCGGAAACCTTGGGTCTTTGTGGGAGTTTGTAGATATTTTCATTCTCATAATGTCAAAAGGAGAAACTATTTGGTCAAAGTCAAAGTTGGGGAAATTAGGGATATAGAGCCATCATAAATTATTTGGTTCATTGGAGGAACTTGCCTATGGAGAAGGCTGCTTGGGAAGAATTAGGAATTCCAAAGTAATTTAATTGGCATTTCTTGAAGGCAAGAAAAATTTGAGAAGGGTGGAATTTCCATGTATCCTTTTCAATTAACTTATGTTTATGGAACAAAATACAATTTCCTATCGTAAGATAACTAATATTAAAGGAGGCTAGCCTCATAGTCCCTAAACATCTTGAGTGTGGAGTTTTGACTATTCAAAATTCTAAGGAAGAAGCTTATGTAAAATCTTAAACTTCATCATATTTACATGCATTTCTACCCAAATTTTCCTTTCTCCTTTATTCCTATGAGAGTATCATATTTCTCCCTATGAACATGCCTTCTAATCAAACCCTAACTCCCTGACTCTTGACTTGTGGTATGAGTCATGTAGTATCTTCGACTCAAACTTTGACTACCATAATGAGGTAGTTATTGTTTTGAAACCTATGAGATCCCATGCCATTATTATAAATGATAGTTGTAGTTCATAGAGGACATTCCCCCATGTCACTTAAGTACATCCAACCACACATGTACATAATTTTAGGCATGTTTCAAAGACAAATGGCATTGGATAAGTATCATCTTTCTCAACTACACATACTAGCAAGATTGAAGCTACTATTATAGATTTTGATATCTTTTTGGGTGCATAACAAAAGATAAGATGGAAAGGGGACCATGAAAATTATAAAACCCTATCTAAAAACTCGTCATGAGAATTTATGTTCAAGTGTCCATATCTAAGGATGAAATCTTGTGGATATATTGGAGGTCAAAGGATGAAAATCCTAAAGATCTCATTCACCGAAGGAAAAAATAGCCCTTGGCTAAAGGAGTGATCTCATCTAGAGTTTGTATTAGACTTTAATAGTAGAAAATATTAGTGATACTAAGTCTAAATGACACTTATAGTTGTTGTGGGAGTAAGCTTTGCATTTTCTCATATGTTTTTGATATAGGGGCATCTTGATGATACAATCAATAATTACAAAATAAATGTGAAAAATGAGGAATGATAACAGACAAATTTATGAAGGGACTTAACCAAAGAATGTAAAGAAAAATTTAAAGGATTTAAAAGGAAAATTGGAAAACAATTATAAGACCATAAGAATCCCTATGGTCATCGATGCAAAAGGGGTAAGAAACCAAAAGGCCAAGCAAAATTTAGACTTTAACATATAATGTATGCAAGAGAAAATAGGAAGCAGTGAAGGGCGCGCACCAGGGAAAAATCGGTGAAGGGGGTTGGAAGAGATAGAAGAGTCATGGAGAGAGGTAGAAACTCCATAGGATATTGAAAGGTTAGCAAATAGAGGAAAATGAGCGATACAGGGTTGAGGCCAAGCTTCAACCTAGGAATGGAGTTGAGCCCTCTAGAATGGGTAGAGCAATAATATTAAAGTAGCGCCACATATTGGGATATAAATGAAGGGAAATTTTTGGAAGATAGCACAAAAAATTTGTAGAAAAATAAATGTTTCATTGATAGCCAAAGAGTAGGCGGCAACAATGGTAATATAAAAAAAATAAAAGTTTAAATGTGGTGATTGATTGGATAGAGGTGACAAAGAGAAGGGAGGAAATATTCTGCACAACCATTGAGAGTGGAAAATAGAGCATGTTGATTAGCTCCTTCAATGAAAGAGCAGATCTCTATGCCAACAAATATTTTATAAAAAAATTAAAAAGGAGGTTGTGCAATCCTTGAGATAAATGGCATAATACGTGGCAGGGCTATGCCAATTACATATAGTTGTTTGAAACTAAACAAATATGCAAATATGGATTTAGGGAAGCAGTGCTAATCTGAAGGAGTGAGGAAAGAAAGGAAGATTGGAGAAGCAAAATGGTGTAGGTCAACCATTCTAGAAAAAGGGTAGTATATATTTCAATTTGATTCGAATTAAAATGTTCAAATAAGGGAGAATAGTAGAAGTTGTAGGTAGGTAGAGATGAGAGAAGTAGGAGTTTAGGAGTGGATCTAGAGATAAACAAAAGAATCCCTTGAAGGAAATTGTAAAAATTTAATTTACATTTTGATGTAGTTTTGTGGTTGATTTAAATAAAAGAAGAATTATGTTATTTGTTGCAATTTTGTAGTGAAATTAGGATTCGAGTTGATTTGTTGGGCAGGGGGAATTTCTTCTTGCATCAATTGGTATCAGAGCAGGAGATTCTAAGAGTGGAGAGAATCCTCCAGGACCGTGGGTGAAGAATAAAGAGTGAAGAAGTTTTGAGAGGCCATTGATTCTATGTGAATCATGTTGGTTGTCCTACAATAGAGATGAAGCTAGGTAGAAGGTGTGCAAATCTCTTCCACTAAGAGGAAGTGGGTAGAAGAGATCTTGAAGGTGCATCTTCCAAAATCATGTTGGGTAGAGGATAGTAGTGAGATTTTTGTTGCAAAGCGACCTACAAAGGCAATGAGTGTTGGCTTTAATTTGTTTGTGGTTGTAGATTGAGAGTGTGCCATAATTGTTTGGAAAAATGTCTTGGAGACATGGAGAGAGTTTTTCGATGAAGAAGGAATATTTGAAGCCATTGAAAGTGAAACAAGAACCCATTCGAAGGAGTGATTTGTTCTTGTGGCAACGGAAAAAGTATCCCTTTTTCTTGCTTGTTTGGGCCCTCTTTGTTAAACTAAGCTTAATGGTGCCTTGATTTAGTGTTGTAATGTGTTTAACACATTCACATTAGGTCTTGGGTCCTTGTGAACTAATGAACATAAATGGTACCTTGTTAAAGTGTTGTGAAGTGTTGTAACACACTTTCACACTTTTCTGAGGTTTTATTAATTAACTACACCTAATAAATCTCTTTTTAACCTTAATCATGCCTTATTTGGTGTGTTGTAAAGTGTTGTAACACACTTTCACACTTTCCTAGGGTTTTCATAAATAATTGGGCTTCTTTATGCTTTAATTAGCCTTATTTTGCATCCACAATCCTTAATTAATGCATCTTTTTGAGGATAATTCTAACACAAATCAACATCCAATCATAATTCAGGTGTTTTCAGGTTGTATGACCTAGATTTAGTGATCTGGGTCTCATTCACCACCTTGGGCAAATGAGTCCCACCTAGGTTTTTAGGTCTCGAACTTGGTTACACACCTTTCTAAGCATTTTAAAAAATGGTCCCATAAATTATGCCTAATGGGACTCATTTTCCACCTTGGGTGAATGAGTTCCGTGTGGCCCAAAATAAAAATTAATTCAAATGTTTGGTGGGATTTTATCCTCCTAGATCTGATGTTGGCTTGTAGTGTTGTAATTTTGGAAATTTTTGCATAATTAAGTATAAATATAGGGTTCTTTCACTCATTTTCACCTAAGACTTTTGTGAGATCATCCTTATAGAAAGTTTGAGTTCACAAGAGCATTCAAGCATTTACAAGAGCATTCAAGGGTCTTCAAGAGCATATTATCAAGCATCAAGCATCATGTCAAAGTCTTCACATGCATCATGTTTATTTTTGAGCTAACAATTGTGATGTAGGGTTTCATTATTCAAGCTAGCATTCAATTCAAGATCTATCACATTCAAGCAAGAGTCAAGATCCACATCCATTGGAGCCATCTCACACATGTTTGCAACATCTCATTAATAGGGTTTGGTGAGTTACAACATCATATTTTTTTCATTCATCATTCTCCATTCCTATTTCATTTCATTTCAAGGTTTGATTACCAAAATGGGGTTTCACCAAGGCAAACCCCTTTCCACTAACAAAACAACATTTTCCCCTCTCTTTTGTGTGTGATTTGCAAGTTTAGATTGAAGATACATTGAAGAACAAGTTTGGAGAAAGTTGTCACCTTACGTTGGAGATACTTGGAGACATTAGATACAGGTTGCAAATCAGGGTTTCAAATTCGAAAATCAATTGGGAAGCACAAAGAAAACCTTGAAGACTAGATTCAAACTTTAAAGCTTCATAAAACCCTAACTGGATTAATTCGCTAGTTCTGGTGTATGAGTCCCAGTTTAGGTCAAAATTTAGGTTTTTATAGATTCAGATACCCATTTTCTAGATTCTTGTTCTTGCACAAAAACCCAAACCTAGGATTGATTCACCTAGCCGAGCATATGAGTCCCACTCAACATTAAAGTTAGGATTTCTAGCATTTCAGAGCTCCATTCAGTCATCTTCAGATTCCCCAAGTGCACACATTCCATTCTATAGTTTGTTATTTTTTTTATATGCATTTTTAGGTCATCTAGTTAAAGTTAGCATCATATGAGGGTTTAGTATTACATCTTGCATTATATTTTTCTTTCCAGGCCCTGGCTTGGTGGTGAACCCCTCATTAGTTTACAATCATCTCCTAGGACAACCCTGTTGCAAGATCTCTTTCTCCTTTGCATTGAGATCTCCAGGGTTATCCTTGAGTGAAATAATTGGAAAGTGGGTGTGATCTATGTCCTAAGCCATATGAAAGCATCTCATCTCCCCCATTTTCAATTGTTTTGATTTCAAACTATGTGCAAGTTTGGTGGAAAGTGTTGCAAAGTGACAATGGACAACGATAGTAGAGACAATTTGGTTGCATTGGAAATGGTTGAGAAGATGAACTTGAAGAGGATGAAGCACCTTAATCCTTATTATGTCTCTTGGTTGCAAGGAGGTCATCGAATTTGGGTAAGTGAACAAAGTGTTGTGAATTTTCACATTGGAAGATATAAGGATGAAATTGTATGTGATATGGTACCCATGGATGTTTGTCACATTTAGTTGGGTCAACCTTGGATTTGGGATAGGGAAGCTATACATAATGGCAACAATAACACCTATAGCATAATCAAGGATGGGAAAGAATATGTGTTGAACCCATTGCGGGATAAACAAGAGGAAGTGGTAAAAGAAATTGCAGTAGTATGCCCCAATGAGTGTATGAAAGAAGAAAGAAACATCAAAGTTGCAATAGGTGAGAAGTGGCTAAGAATCCTTTGAAGGATGAAGAGAAGAAATAAAATATTGCAACAGATATGAAGAATGAAGAAAAAGAAGAGGAGATCCTTGTGCAAAAGGAACAAGAGGAAAGAGAAGAGATTGCAAAAGATGAGAAGTTTTGCATCCCTTTAATAGAAGGGGCATGGAAGGAAAAGAGTGTGGAAGCATCCCATATAGTCCCAAAAGGAGGAAAATCAGTTGTAGTAGGTTATTTTGAAGAGGTAAATTATGAGACTGCAGCGGAGAATCATCCATTGGAAGACATGGAAAGTTTAGGACAACGATATGAAGAAGAGACAATCCATGAAGGATTGAAAAGAGTGGAGGCATTGGAGGTTGCGATAGGGGTATGTCTTTTGGAAGGCATGAATAAAGAGACTAAATTTGATATAGCAGTAGCAACTACATGTCCTTTCGAGGATATGAGGATGACAATAGCTATGAGAGATGAAAACATTGTAAGGAAAATGAGGTAAAATCTAAAACTTTTGAGTATAAATTTTTTTGGGATGATGAATGTAATAAGGGATAAAGAGAAAGAGCATGTAGTGCATGTTCCATATTTTCTTGTAGAGGTAGTAGAAGATGTTGCAAGATTTTGGTGGAGGTGGCTGGTTAGAGGTGGGTTTGAACCCACAAAGGAGGAGAGGAGTGTGGAAAGTATTTGGCAGAGTAGGTTGAGCTTTGGTGGACATGAGTCCACGAGGGGAAAGAAGAAGAGAATGCAGAACTTTAGTAGAGGATGGCGAATGTTCTGACAAGATGTTGGAAGAAGAGGAAAAATAAATAATTTGCAAGTATCAGTTTCAACGTGGGAACATGCTGCAAGTTGTTCGCAACTTGGAAGAGTAGTTCTACTACTCATCTCCATTTTGTGAGCCTATGCCCACAAAATTTTTACCGAGTGCATCTGATATAGGGGCATCTTGATGATACAATCAATAATTGCAAAATAAGTGTGAAAAATGAGGAATGAGAACAAATAGACTTATGAAGGGACTCAACCAGAGAATGGAAAGTAGAATTTCAAGGATTCAAAAGGAAAATTGGAAAACAATTAGAAGACCATAAGAATCCCTATGGTCATTGACGTAAAAGGGGTAAGAAACCGAAAGGCCAAGCAACATTTAGACTTCAACATATAATGTATGCAAGAGAAAATAGGAAGCAGTGAAGGGCACACACTAGGGAAAACTCGGTGAAGGGGGCTGTAAGAGATAGAAGAGTCATGGAGAGAAGTAGAAACTCCACATGACAGTGAAATGTTAGCAAATAGAGGAAAAAGAGTGATACAAGGTTGAGGTTGAGCTTCAACATAGGAATGGAGTTGAGCCCTCTGGAATGGGTAGAGCAATAACATTAAAGCAGCGCCACACAGTGGGATATAAATGAAGGGAAATTGTTGGAAGATAGCACACAAGATTTGTAGACCAATAAATGTTCTTTTGACAGCCAAAGAGTAGGCCGCAATAATGCTAATATAAAACAAAAAAAAATTAAATGTGGTGATTTATTGGATAGAGGTGGCAAAGAGAAGGGAGGAAATATTTTGTGCAACCATTGAGAGTGGAAACTAGAGCATGTTGATTGGCTCCTTCGATGAAAGAGCAGATCTCTTATGTCAACACACATTTTATAAAGAAATGAAAAAGGAGGTTGTGTGATCCTTGAGATAAATGGTAGAATACATGGTAGGGCTGTGTCAATTACATATAGTTGTTTGAAATAAAACAAAAATGCAAATATGGATTCAAGGGAGTAGTGCTAATCTGAAGGAGTGAGGAAAGAAAGGCATATTGGAGAAGAAGAATGGTGTAGGTCAACCATTCTAGACAAAGGGCAGTATATATTTCAGTTTGAATCAAATTAAAATGTTCAAATAAGGGAGAATAGTAGAAGCTGCAGGTAGGCAAAGAGGAGAGAAGTAGGATTTTAGGAGTGGATAGAGATAAACAAACGAATCCCTTGAAGGAAATTTTAAACATTTAATTTACATTTTGATGTAGTTTTGTGGTTGATTTAAATAAAAAAAGAATTGTGTTATTTGTTGCAATTTTGGAGTAGTTAAATTAGGATTTGAGTTGATTTGTTGGGCAGAGAGGATTTTCCTCTTACATCAATTTTGCTATAATAGCAGCATTATATGTTGTATTTTTTACTCGCTCATATAGGGGAAGTTCTAGAATCTTGTTCTAGTCATTAGCTACTATTGTAAATATGGGTTATCATTGTTTTCATGAAGTATCATGCATAACTTCTAGTTTATTACTACTATTATTATAAAATTCATGGCTAAATATGGTTTTTGCTAGGTTTGATAAAGTATATTTAAAGTTGTAATTTATCTTTAAGGGTGAACCCAAGCTACGATGTTAGGGTTTGATGTTGAATATAAGGATAAATTTCTAGGTTTGTAAGAAGAGGGTGAAAAGTTATAAACTCAAGAGCATATCATTTAAATCTAGGGTTTTATAAGGTTTTGGTTAAATATTTAAATCCAAAATGCATATGCCTAAGATAAAATATAATTGTTAAAGGTTTTAAGTAATATTTATATTAATATTTTTTTAGGGACATTACAGTGGTATCGTAGCCCTGTTAAAATTTGTATACCTAATGCTTATTTGCCAAAGATATTCATTGGGGATGTTACATATACCTTACAGATATTAACATACTAGCTTGGACCATGGTAAAAAAATTACAATAGTTCAAAACTTGCAAGTTTATATTCACAAGTAACTATTTAAGCCCGTGCATTAGTTCAAATTAGTATGCATGTAGGTGAACTCGAACAAAACACAATTAGTTTAAATAATTTGAGATCTTCTTATAAGCAAGCCTTAAAATTTCAACACCTTAACAAAGTAGTTTTTAACATTTGTCACAACATATTCTCAACATTAGATTTCAAGCAAAGTATTGCAATGATTTAAATTTATTTCGATTTCAACATTTAATTCTAGTATTTAAATGGTCATTTCACAACTCATTACCCCAAATCAAATTTATTTTACTATTATAATGTTATTAATTGTTTTAAAATAATTTATGTAAGGTGGTGCTTTTCCCTCATAATATTACATTGACACTTTTATTTTCACTATGTCAATATTTACACCTCCCCTCCATTATAGTGTCCAATTTACATTTATGACATCTTTGATATCAAAACTTAAATTTGATGGCCGTATGGTCATATTTAAACATTTTTACCATAAGATACAATAATTTTTTAAAGAAAACTGTATCACATAAAATAGAGAAGAGTCTAATAGATCATAAAAATTAAGATCAATTGATTATAAATTCACGCATATTAGTGCAACTTTGAATAAATAACCATCAATAAGAAATATAACACTTCACAATCAATAATAATAAACATTACTTTATTTTTATATCGACATCTAGATCACACTCCCTAATTTAATTTATGATTAAAAAAATAAAAACTTTATTCCTTATATTTTGGATTTAAAAAAAAAAACAAAACAAAAAAAAACAAAAACAAAAACAAACTAACTTTGTTAACAACTACAACTACTAGTCAAACAGAAAACAGTGACATTTGGTATGTTGTTGAATCCATAATGATTTCTCACAATTGCCCACGTTGAATAGAAAAAGGCACTAGCCTACCTAATATTTCCACCAACCAAACAAAGGATGACAAAAGCTTTACCCCGTGTTTCTACCATGGGGAATACTAAACAATTCTGTACTACCACTTCTTGTACTGTTACGAGGTTAATAGAAAATTTTATGTACTACATAATGCTATTATTAATATATTGAATGAATCCAAATGTAATATTATTTCTGAAATTAAATTTTAGTGGAAGATTATTTTAAAGAATTGAATTTTGTTTTTTTTAATTGAAAGTTAAGTAGATTTTTGTAATAAATTATATAATTTTATGATTACAACATGTAGTGGATTTAGTGATAGGAAATATGAATATATATATCAATTGAAATAATATATACAAGTAAAAAATTTCATAAAATAAAATAATTTTAAGATCAACTAATTTTTTTAATATTTTAAAACTCTCTTCTTTCTTTCTAATGGTGGACCAAAAACTATCATACACAACTTCATAAATTATGAAAAAGTCGTGCCAACTACCTATCTCATAATAAATTAATCAACATATTATCTTTAAAAAATATTATATAAAAAAAACATATATGTTTTTAATATGTAGACCATTCTTCTTGATTTTTATTGACCTAGAAATTTTTTAAAAATGTTTTAGTTTAGTTTAGACTTAAATTTCTTTTTCTTAAACTTGAAAATAATTTTATTTAATTAAAAATTATTTTATAACTACAATTTTAAAAAAATAATATATGTCAGCAAGCCAAGCAGAAAAGGTTCTAGGCTAATTATTAAACTTTAGGCTAGGTATAAAAGTAAATTTAAAATGAGGGGACAAAAAATTAATTAAGTTTATAGGTACAAAGGAATTCTTAATTCACATGATTCACATCGTTCACAGAATATTTGTCTCCTACTTGTAGATGATCTCCTTACCTAGGTTACCGGGAGACGGCGGGGACGGGCGGTCCAATACCTGTTTCGGGCAGGTGAAGAGGTCGTGTCGCAGGGGTTTTCCATGTGACCTGTCGCGCGCTCATTTTCTTCGTAAATTGTCAAATTTTATAAGTGCCGGTGATGCGCTTACGTCATGTTTTGAAAAGCCTGCCTTTGTACAGAGATTCCAACGCTGGACCACTTAACGCTTACGTGGCAGCATTTACCTTTTTGCCGAAAGGCGAAGTGGGCGGTGGTTTCGTACTGGAGCGGGTAGAAGGCTACAAGCCATATTATAATAATAATACTACCAAATTAAAGAATATTCTTTGGCTGCGCCGAGTTAGATGACTAGGCCGGTAGTGGCCGACCATTTTCCATCTACGTGTCAGTTGACTTAGGTGGTCTATCACGCGTCAAGATAAGGTCAGGTACAGTCGTTTTCACGATAATAGTAGGATATTTGCCAACGTGAACGTAACGTCTATGGCATCTTTTTCGTATCGGATTAAAACCGCCCCGTCGTATTCGCACGTGCCATCGTGCATGTGTGTTGTGGCGGAGTGGCGTCATTAATGAGGTGTTGGAATTAGCGAGCGTGTGTTGCACCCGTACGGCTTTAGGTTATTTTTTTGTCTTGTATGGAACTAGACATTTGGGAATTAGTTTAATCACGCATGGGATGTGATGTATATGGGGAATATGTGTATTCCATGGATGGGGAATGAAATTTAAGTTCGAAACTTTTATCTTATTAAGATAAATTAGGGTAAGAATTATTTTTTAATGTAGAAGTTTGTATATGATGAGTTTGTTTGTATTATTCAAATTAAGGTTAAAAATAAATTTGATAATGATTTTTAAGAATGGAACATTTTTTTAGTTAAGCAGAGTTAAAAATCTTTAATTTTCATAATGATTAAGATTTATAAAGAGATCATAAAAGAAAATTGTTTCAAAAATTATGAGTTTGTTTTCATTTTAAAAATTGAGATTGAAGAAGTAAATTTGATGATAAGTAAATATTGAAATAAAGAATGGCGTTGATGGTTTTTAAGCACACATCTTTGATCTCCATAAAGATTAAGATTTTATAAAGAGATGGTATTTATGTAAGAAAGAAGTATGCCTTGCTAAAGATCTCATAATGCATTGGACATCTAAATGAAATGAAATGAAATGAAATATTTTAATGACGTCCACGAGGCCAAAGAAGCCTATGGGACCCAAGATCAGCACCAGAACAACACACAGCACAACCCTAGACACAATGGAGGTGCCGTTCGAGATCAGCCCTTCGAGAGTGAATTTTGATGATGAAGTTTGCAATTTTGTCGAGTCTTGAATCTTCAAACAAGGTATTTAAATTGTCAACCTGCACCGCATCCCCATAGCTGGCCCGGATGTCTTTATAAGCTGAGCATTCTATGATAAAGTGCCATTCTGTCTCCACCATACCTTCGTTACAAAAGCGGCATATTCTATTTTCCCACTCTTCTTTAGGAACCTCCCACCTACCCGTTTCACACCTAAGATGGTGTGAACTAGTCCGCAATTGGGCTATCAACATTTTTGCTTTCCATTTGATATTCGCTCCTATATAAGCCTTTTCTTCATGGTCCCTTGTGGGATTGAATTCTTTGATATAATAATCCTTTTTACGTCCTGTTTTTTTCGTCCATATACCATATTTAAATTTTTCTCTCACGTAATTTTTTATTTCTCCATTTGTGTTTGGACACTCATGCATCACAATATCCCATTTCTTCATCCACTTGATATTAAGTTTCATCCATGTGTTCTTTCTTCTAGTTAGCTCCTCTTTCATAATTAGCTTAGGCCATCTATGATCCTCCATATTCTGGACCTTCTTTAAGTAGCTTAATAACCGGGTCATCGCTGAGGCCTCCAGAGGAAAAGTACCGGTCTCAGCCAATAAAATTTCATAAGGCACTGCAGTCTTAAGCTTGAGGCTGCATATAATTAGATGTTTTTGTATCCTTTCCACTTGTCTCCATTTCTGATCTGACATGCTGCTGCCCCAGATTTCACACCCATAGAGAATTACCGGAGTAACAAGAAGACCAAAAAGCGTTCTTTTAGTTTTCCAATCCCATAATTCGGCATTTCTACATCTATTTTGCAAAGAGTACAACGCTTTCCAGCCTCCTTGAATTCTTTTTGCTCTACATGTTTCCCAGCTAAGCTTGTTGTGAAAATCAAGCCCAAGGTACTTATACTCATCCACTATTTCTAGTGGCTTGCCTTCAAAGATAAATTCAATCTGCTGTTTTTTTCTTCGCAGTGAGAAGATCATTATTTTGGTTTTTGAAGTGTTCACTTGCATCCCGACCTCTTGACAAAACGATTCAAGGGCCTTCAAATGTTTTCTCAAATCATGTGCAGTTTTAGCAATTAATATGAGGTCATCGGCATATAACAGTAATTTTATTACAAAGTTGGCCAAAAGGATGCCTTCCCCACCAACCTTGTCAATCCATTCTTCCAGCTTATCAATGTAAAGCCCAAATAGCGTTGGGGAGAGCGGGCAGCCTTGTTTGACACCAATGTCACTGCCAAAGCATTCTGACATACCATCATTGGTTCTGATTTTAGCTTTGACCTGCTCGTAGAGCCTATGAGCAGCCGCCCTAAGCTCATGCGGAACTCCCAAATCCTCCATTCTCTTCCATAGCTTGTTCCGAGGGACCGTGTCAAAGGCTTTTTTAAAATCAACAAAGCAGCAATAGGCTTCGTCTCCTTGAATGTCCCAAATTTTTTCAATCAAAAATCTAAGGGTAACCCCATGATCAATAGTGGAGTGCTTGGGCCTAAAACCAACTTGACCTTTTGCTCTTTTCCCCTCTTTTTCAGCCCAGCTGCTAATCCTGCGTTCAATCATGCTTCCAAAAAGTTTCCCCATAAGAGGGTTAACCATAATAGTTCGGTAGTTTGATGGGTTATTTATGTCACCATTTTTGTGCAAGGGGATAACAACACTAGTGGTCCATCCTTCTGGGAAGCCTTCTTGATTGACCCTGTTGAAAATGCTCTTAATACAAGGTGCAAGGACCTCAACACCCCACTTTAAATGTTCTGCTTGCAGCCCATCAATATCTTGTGCTTTCCCTCCTGCCAACCTTCTTATGCCTTGACTGATATCCTCTACGGTGAAAAGTTCGGTGGCTGCCTTGATTATTGGGGGTCTATGTTTATCCTGCTCACGCTCATAAAGAAGTTTTGCATAGTCTAGCCATTGAGAGCTTGTAATATTATTTTCCATTTGTTTTCTTTTCTGTTGTAGCTCCTTCCAAAATTTTTTGGGGTTGTTCTTTCCAAGGGTAATCAGCTCCAATCTTCTATCCTTACATACTTTTCCTTTTTACTTCGTATCATCCTTTCATACTCTTTCTTGTTTTCTATTGTCATTCCCCCCTCACGAAGCTTCCTTTTTGTTAACTTGCACTCCTCATCGAACCACGGGTTTGCCGGAAAAGTATTTGTACTGCCTCTCTTGGGTCTAGACCTCTTGCACTCACCCAAAGCTTTGTGCACTAGAGGGATCAAAGTATTCTTGTTTATTGAGTGCATCTTTATGTAAGCTGATTTTTTTTCCAATTCCTGAAAGAAATTTTTGAGGGCAGTCTTGAAGATTTTCTGATTTTCTTGATTCATGAGAATTTTACCCGGTGTGGGTGCTTTGTTCTTGCTGTTAAGAACTTGTTCCCCTTGCTGCTTGATTATGCGAATGTCAAGTTTTACATATATTGGATTATGATCCGATTTCAACTCCATTGGACATTTACCAATCACAAGCTCCATTATTCTTGCTGTATAATTACGAGATAAAATGACATAATCCACCACACTTTGACCATTATAGGTCTTGCAAGTGATGTTGCCCGATCCCGGCCATGATCTCATACCGTTACATATTACCAAGTTGAATAGACTGCATATTCCTAACAGTTCTGCCCCATAATGAGTAACGTTACATTTATTATCTTGAGAGGTTCGTTCCCATAATTGATGGTTCTCTTCTTCCAGCCATAGCGGATCATCTTTCTCTTTATCTTGGCTTTTCAAGTTAAGAGCTTGGTTGCTAGCTGTCCTAGCATTAAAATCACCTATTAATATGACTTCCCCCGATGTGCTAAACACCGAAATGTCCTTTTTTAGAGAAAGAGGACCTAATAAATGAACCCACTCTAATAGCTAATTTGGATTCATTATTGTAGAGTCTATGGTAAAGGATCCAATAGATGAATCCCCTATAGCTACTATTTTTAAAACTTTTATCCATTATTCATAAAGTTAAGTGTTAAGATAGTCAAAAGAGAAAAAGAAAAAAGTAAGTGTTAAGCACTAGTAGCTAGTATATTTGTACCTATAAAATAACAAAGAATATCCATTTTCACAAATCACATCCAAGAAACAACTAATCACAAAGTGACCTATAAGATAATAAATAATACATCCCTTGATGCATAAGTTTTAGTATCACTTTTTCTAAAATGTTTCAAACAACTTAATAAAAACGTGATTAATGTGATTAGATCATTAATTCCCAAAATCACAAATAATAATTTTAAACATTTTAATAACTTACAATGATAAAATTTAACAAATCATAACTTATCTTTTAAAAACACAGAAAATACAAAATTAAAATACATTACTATTGCATCCTACATTGAATTAAAATACTATTGAATCTTACATTGACATCTTCCATTAAAATACTCCATCTCCACACGAAATTAATGAACACATATCCAAATTAAAAAACCGTTGCATTATGATTTTCAATTAATAAATACTGTGAAAAGTTGTAATACTAAAAAGATCATTATACCGTATCTGTTTCTTTTTGAGAAAATAAGGTGAATAAACTAACTGTTTGATTTTAGACATTGGTTGGTATCTGCATGTATCACTTTATTTCTTTTTCCGGTAAAAAGCCTGAGGTCATATTCAATTTGATAAGAAATACTGTGAACAGCACAATGTAAGCTCACTAAAATTGACCTTTCCTTGTCTGTCATCGCTTTCAAATTTAAAAATTTGACTTGTATTTTAGCCGTTATAAAATTTGACGTCAAATTGCAATACTTAACTATGTATACATCACGACGACAGTTTGTCTATTTAAGCCAATCTCTTGCAGTTTACAAGGTCAAATTTGAAATTTCATTTCAAGCCTTCTGACCGTAACAATTAGACTATATAAATATTAGTATTTTGTGTTTTCTTAAATTACGTAATTGTTTATTATAAAATTGTCCATAATGTAAGGTAAGTCTTCCGAGTTATATTGATAAAAAAATTTATGCTTATAGTTTCTTATAATTTAATTCATAGTCTCAAGTTGAATTTAGTCAATTCATATTATACTATTATAATATGGATTATTTATATAATATTCTTTATATTTAAGTGATGTTTATAGAGGTGGAGCGCATAAATTTTTGAAATGTTACACATTTCAATACTTTGAAATTTTACAATCAAATATATTTACCTTCTTATTTGTAGATATTCATGTTCTTTTATTATATATTTTGGACATACATGTCGACTAGTTTGTCCTTACACATTGACTAGAGTGCAAGTCAGTGGATTTTTGGGTTGAAGGTAGAAAAAAACCTTATCCTAGCCTATTCCCACCATCACTTATCTCTAGGGTCTAAATCTGACTCTACATCTAGTCATTCACTACCCTAGTTTAGATCTGCTTGAGTGTAAAATCAACTTGTCATTTCCACATATGTAGATCTTAACCTTACTAAACTTTTAAATTTAAATTTCTTAATTTGAGTCCATGCTTTCCTCCCTTACTAGTTGTGATGAACTAACAAAGATTAAATTTATCTACTTTGCATGCATTCTACATGACAATAGTCTTATAGTTTTGTGCACCTCTGTATTAACTTCAAAACTTATATAATTATTGTTTACTAAAGCCAATTTGAATTAATGTGTCATTGATTTCTAAGTGAGCTATCAAATTATGAGATGCCACGATGTTATTATTTAAAAATATATATCATGTATGCTCTCATTAACTTGTTTATAGAATGTTAAAACTTCATTATTTGGTTATGTTCAAATATGCAATTTTTTTTTGGATCATTAGTTCTTTGGTTATAAATGTAAGTACCATCATTTATTGCATTTCCACTCCTAAAATAGTTGTTACAATTATCTAAATTTATCACTCATAGCTATCATTACTTATTCTAGGTTGATTATGCTTATGTGTATGTATTTTATTAGATTAGTGTAGACTACATTTAAGAACAGGTTGGTTTCCTTACATTTTTAGTGAACATT
Organism: Sequoia sempervirens; assembly: GCA_007258455.2. Lineage (NCBI taxonomy): Eukaryota > Viridiplantae > Streptophyta > Pinopsida > Cupressales > Cupressaceae > Sequoia > Sequoia sempervirens. The sequence goes on along the minus strand of VDFB02079326.1, from coordinate 3,445 downwards.
ATTGATCCTACATGATCAAGATTTCTTTCTATGGTTTCTTATTACATTAGGGCTTTTAGATTTGTATTTTTTTTTTGAGTTTTCATTCTATTTTTGGATATAAACTTTCTTTTTCTTTCTTGTGTTTCATTGAATATCTTTTGCTTAGGGTTTGGGTATACATTGTGAATTTTCTTTTATCCCATCATACCACCGTATATTATTCTATCATTACGATACATTTCAGTGTTTGTTCCTTAGTTGATCTATATTCATTCATATTTCAAAGGTTTCCCTCAATATTTCCATGTTGGCAACTTAGTTATGCTAGCCATTAATTTGATGAATAAATCAAATGGTGTGGGTGATTTTGCATCACTCATCCATATGATATTAGATTCCCTATAGTGAACTCCTTTTGAGGATTTGAAGAGCTCCCTTGATGTTGGAACCTTCTAGATAGTGCCAACTATTGATCTAGAGTAATATTTTATGGTTCTAATCCTCTCATCCTTTCTCATTATTACTCAAGTTGAACCTTCTCTTCAATGATATTCATGTGGAAATTTTAGCTCCTTTTCCCTTCTTGAATATATATGACTAATTAGTTAAACCTATATCAATTTGATATAACCCTCTCCATCTCATGTCTAGCATGCACTCCACTCCCCTTAACAACTATTGATTACGAGGCACCTCCCATCATTCATGGTGATCAATGAGGATTTATCCTCCACCAAATCATAAGGGATTTCTATTCTCAAAAGAAATTGGTGGTGTTTACATGCAAAGGAAGCCATCATGGTTCCATTTTCTAATAACTAGAATTATTAATGGCATGAGCATGCCATATTCCATCTATTGATTTAGTATCAATCAAATACCATCCTACAAATGCTACAACCTTTCCAACATATATCCCTTCTCTTCTCTACTCATTCTTTATTATTTTGAAAAAAAATGGGCTCTTCTATATTAAATGTATGTAGAGTCTTTTGGTTTTAAAAATAAGGGCTCTACCCCCTTGTAATTATATTTGAATATTTTAATATAGAAGTATCTTTTAGTGATTTATACTAAAAGATTGAATAATCACATGTGGTTTGTTAGTCTATGGGAAATGCAAATGTTTTTTATCATTTTATGTTTTCTTGTTATTTATCTTGGAGAGTGTCCCTTGGTTCAATTTTGTAAGTGTGTTTATTTGGCTATGGCCCTTGGACTAAAGTAAATTACTTGTGTGTATTGAATATCCATTAGCCATAGATGTCAATTAAATGTATTCTTTCATAGGCGAAACTATAGAGAGTAAGTTGAGATAACCTTATCACAGGTGTATTCTTGTTTACAAATGAGGATTGATTGCATTTTGTAGAGAAGGTTAACAAGTTTCTCTCTTTGATATTATATTGGCCACCTTTTGTTCATTTATTTCTCTAAACCCTATCTCCTTGTAAGCCCTTATTCTCCTTCTATTGTTATTCCTTGAACTAGTCTACCATTGTTCCTTGAACTAGTAAGGATAGGGTAGGTTAGACCTCAAAGTAGTTTATAATATATGTCGTTATTTAAATTTAGTTTCTTTTAGTCCTAGGTGTAGAATATAAAAGGAAGTCATTCTTATTTAGAGGTTACAATATGGTTATTTGAAAGAAAATTGTTGATATGTGAGATCCCTAGATCTATTAGAACTTCTTAGGCACCAACTAAAATTAGTGGGTTTATACTTCATATTTTTGCTACATCTAGTAAGTGCTAGTTATAGCTATAAATTCCTGACTTGATGCATCCCTTTCTTATCTATGAGCATAGGGATCCCTTCTCATCTATCCCACCTTTCATCAGAGCCTTGTCCCCCAATGAATGTGGGTACAAAAATGCACCACCAATAAAGTGGGCACACATTCTAATGCATGCCACTCCAAAATGGAGTGGCCAACTAATGTGGATGTCACCCATCATAATAAGATGCTCCACTCCCTTGTCTAGGTCCTTTGAATGGTAAAGTGGTATAAATATAATCAAATTAGTTTGTAACTACCATCACCATAAGTAACCTCTCCTCTTAATGCCACTACAACTAATATTCCAAGTTACAAGGGGAATTATTAATAATACCTCTCAATTGCATATACATTGGCATTTAGGTACCAATTCCTAAGATTTTTGAGATCCAACTTTAGTCCATAGGGATGCAAGGTTAATATAACCTTATCCTAACATGTATATATTAGAGATGGAAAGATTCAATAGCACTAACTTTAAGCTATAAAATCTCAAGAGGGAGAATGTGCTCATAAATTAGGATTTGTGGGTTGTAATATAAGAAAATAAACCTTCTACAATGTTAATTAAATATTTTCTAGTGTTAGAAAAAATATAAGAAACATTATTAGATTTTGATTGTCCTATTATAATTATTGAATGTTTATGAATAACCAACCATAGGTAGCCTCTAGAAGAAGTTTAGAAACTTGTACCAAGCAAAATATCCAGTTAATAATATTTTTTTGTGAAATAATTTATATAATTTTAAGGATGGATGATAGTAATTATTTTGTTGAAAACCTAAATGCATTCAACAGAATCATGATTTAGTTAGACCTAGTGAGTGTGAATATGGAAGAGAAATATTATGCATGACCCTTCCATGTTTTGGTAGACTCATGGGACAACCTAGTAATGACTATTGGAAGAATTAATACAAAACTTGCACTTGATGAGGTTATGATTGCTCTTTGCTCAATCAAATAAGGAAGAAGTCTGTTGAATCTACCATGGAAGACTTAACTATTTGTGTATGGTCAAAATAAAAAGACAACTGAAAATCTAAGTCTCCTAGAAAGTCCAAGGAAAATTTTTAGAACTATGACAAGACAATATAGTTTGGAAGAGATTGCAAGGAGGAGAAAAAGAAGAAAAAGGCTAAATTTGATGTCAATTTTGACAAATCTTTGTAGAAGGATGTAAGAGATGCCTTTTTCATGGATTTGGTAATGCATGCATGTGAGGATGCTTGGATGATTAACTTTGGAGCTTCTTTTCATGTGACTCCCCATTGGGAGTGGTTTCTAGACTATGAGAAGTGTCATGGTGGGAAGGCATACCTTGGTGACAACTCATATCTCAACATCATTTGTCATGGTAGAGTCAAGATGATTTTGTGATTGGAGGATTGCTAGTCTTGCACATCCCTAGTTTGGCATGGACCCTACTATATATAAGTAAACTAAATAATGTGAGTGTGCAAGTGGTTTTTGGTAAGTTAGATGTTGAAAGAAGGCTTGAAGAGCTATGGTGCTAAAAAATGGGGTTCAAGTTGGTACTCTCTTTAAATCTTGATGCATGCACAAGTACATATAGTGTAATAATCCTCCAATTCATGTAATGAAGAGATCTATAGAATCTACACCTCAAATTAGAACTTGTAGCAAAGAGATTTGCTATATCTAGTTCTAATGGATGT